>SSSL01000295.1:0-79466 GCA_008086715.1 Sitobion miscanthi
AAGACAGACTCTCCCCACCCTGACAGACGGTTTGTGGATCGGTCAATGGTGCAATAGTCGGAGTTCTTCTGGCATTGCTTCGATCGGTACACCTGCCCTATGGTGCAATAGTCAGAGTAATTCCGGCATTGCATCGTTAGACACACTGTTCGATCAGGCCCCCTTTCCCGTCGTATCAGTTGTGTTTCTCATCGTTTCGCGAGTGCGCCTTCGGCCCTCTGTATTAAACTTTAATTGATTAACCTTAATTTTGTTTTTTAAGAATAATGTTTATTATAATATAAAAACTATTGTAGTTAATTTTCGTTCAAACAATAATGAATGTCATCAAATAGATATGAAGACATTATTAGTAACATTACTGCATCACAAAGCAATTAATCTTCGATAAGATAATTTTATACCTACACCCTCCCTTTAAAATTGATCCTACAAACGTTCTTGCAAATAGCTGTCTATGTTTAATTTGAAACACGGATTAAGCTTAAGTAGCTTATAAAACATTGTAAAAATGGCGATTAAAATATAGAGTGAAAAATTGATTAAAACTTTTTTTATACCACATGTTTAAAATAAAATGCAAGTACCTAATTAAATAAATAAATAAAACATCTTCCATTGCAAGGAAATAATAATCACAAAAATGCTTTTATTATATAACATAACATTCCCTCATAGCCGCTTTTTTGACAAACCTATAAAATATAAATATACTGTAGATATTATATTTTAAATTTTTTTTAATGTAAGTAACTTATTAAGCCATTCAATTTTTATTGCAAAGTTATTATACAATCAACAAAAAAAATTAAATATTATATAATCCCTTATAACAATTAGTCTTATAATTTAAAAAAAAAATAAATTACAAGGTCCAGTTAATAAGTTTCATTAATTTATTCAAAAAAAAATTAATTTATATGGAAATTCGAAACGGATTTATGAACTTTATGCCTATTAATAATTCATAAAACAACTCTTAACAGATTGCAGGATTCCCGATTTATTCAAAACTTTTTACTCATACTTATCACCAGCCTCAAATAAAAGGCTCGAATATTAGTCATATTAGTCCATAGATTTTAGTAACTATTTTTTTTTAAATTAACCTTGAGCCCGGAAACTAAGGCCATTAGCTAAACTATCTTTTTAGGTGCTGTTCGAAAACTTTTAATAAGCGAAATTGATATAATCTTTAATAGAAACAACTAATCGATAAACATAATATATTAGAAACAAAATTACACCACTGTCTTTTTAACAGATATAAGCAATCTAAAGCAGAAGAAATACAGAAAAAATAATAAGTGCCTCACGTTTAATAAATTAAGGGACATATTTTATTCAATACGTGACGTACAATAGTTGACAGTTGTTATGAATATGACATAATATAATACGATTTTTAAAACTTTTAAAATGTGATTCGTAATTAGTAATTACTACATCAATAATATTTTTTAATGACTAACTAAAGAACAAAAACAACGTCATAATTTATTATATATACTAACTACTAATTATATATACTTACATATTAACTCGTTTCGTATCAAACAGCAGCGTATGGTCTACATTTGAAAATGAAAAAATAATATAAAGAGTATAATAATATGATTTAAAATAATAAGGCACTAGTTATGGCGACTAGGTGGATAAGATTAGCATTCTTCTACCGTGTAGGTGTAATAAGCGCAGTCGGAAATTTTTCTTGGGATGCCTTAGCCTTATCTCAACTAGACACAGTTTTGTCCAAAGCCTTTTGAAGGTTGAATAATGATTTACCATCTTTCAAAGAAGACGAAGAAGGAAGTATGTCGTTGGTAGTCTAAAACAAAACAATGAGATCATAACAATTACATCTTTACAATAATTATTTAAAATTTTTTTAAATTTTAAATTTGGTTTTTTTAAACATAATTTTCAAAAATAAACGAAAAACAAAAATATAACATATAATTAATTAAATATTATAAATTGACGACAATAGTATTAACGTATTGTTATTTTAAAAAATAATAGATAGGTACGATATAACGATATAATGATAATGCATAAATAGCCAAGCGTGACGTCATGGAACAGATAAGTGATCAACCGCCTACTTTAACGTGCAAAAGTAGTTGGATTTACCCTATGATTTTAATAACTTACAATAGTATTTGAAAATTTTATTTTTAAAATTGGCTTGGCATCCTTCGGCTGTGTGGGTGAAACAAGCACAAGGTCTGTTTCTGCTTTATCTCTAGCTGCCTTAGCCTTATCCCAATCCGACACACATTTGTCAACGCCTTTTGAAGATTGAATAATGGCTTACCATCATTCGAAGAAGATGTAGAAGGAGACTGAGAATAAGACATTTCGTTGGTAGTCTAAAACAAAACGATGCGATCATAATAATTACATCTTTACAATTACTCTTAACTTCACTTTCTTTTATTTTTGATTAAATAATAATTATAAATGTATAAAAAATATTAATATTGATTATGTTTACTGAAGTTGTAACTTGTAGGTGTCTAGTAAAAAATTGAAGAGTTATTTAGTAACAAAATGTTATTTGGCCTAAATAATCTTTTCCATGCCTAATGGGAACTATATCTAAAAAGTAATTCCTATAAAATAATGTATTTTCTTTCAGCATGTAAAAATTAAAATGTAATATGTAAAAAGAAATAAAATGTTTATCAACAGGGGTGTATTGGTATACGGTTAAGTGGGTATAAAGCATATACACGTCAGCAGATTTTCGATTTTCAGCTCATACCCAATGTAAAATCTCATTTTACGGGTACACGCTCCTAAAATAACCCGAAAACTAAATGAAACTTAAAACTTATTTATTAAATATTAGTTCATAGGAAAAATTGTTATGATGTTTTAATGAATTATTTATCTATAGAAGTATTGAAGATAAATATACATATCGCCCAGTATTTTACACTGACGTAAAATTTTATAAATACGAGTATTGCAAAATTAAATTTATAATTCATACACAAAAAAAAAATGAATAAATAAATAACACTACATACATTTTATTAAATAAATTAAAATTTTTTTTTTTGTAATTGTCCTCCTTTATTGATGGCGGACATAAGGAACGAGCGGCATGCTTGACTTCTCCCTTGTTGGTTCCGATCAACGCTACTCGGATCACCCCATCCGTTCCAGGGTAAACTTCTATGACCCGACCGACCGACTGCTGTAGAGGTGGTAGATTTTCCTCTTTTATCAGGACCAAAGCTTCCGGTTTAAGCGGTGGACCTTTCGACTTACGCCACTTTAAGTGGCTTTGGAGTTGGCTCAAATACTCGGTACTCCATCTCAACCATATTTGTTGAGTCACCTGAATGGTTCGTTGCCAACGTCGGATACGGTTTGCCGTAATATTCGAAAGATCTGGTTCCGATAGCTCGGTAAGAGGAGCACCGATTAAAAAATGATCGGGGGTCAATACTTTTAAATCGCTAGGATCAGAGGATAATGGGAGTCAAAGGACGTAAATTTAGACAAGCCTCTATGTGAACTAACATGGTATTTAATTCTTCATAAGTTAATGAAGCATTTCCCAAATGTCTTATTAAATGATACTTTACTGCCTTTACGGCGGCTTCCCAGAGTCCGTCGAAATGTGGAGCTCTAGGGGGAATAAATTGCCATTTTACTCCCGCTTCCACTACAGTTTGGTACACCAGCTCCTTGTGTTGCTTTGACAAAAACAAATCACGTATTTCTTTTAACTGACGATTTGCTCCTACATAGTTGGTTCCGTTTTCGGAATAAATGGTACTACACATTCCGCGTCGCGACCAAAATCTTCGTAAAGCGGCTTAAAAGGCGTTCGTAGTTAGGTCGCCGACCAACTCGACGTATACAGCTTTCGTCGCAAAACAGACGAATACGCAAATATATGCCTTTATCATCGGTGCATTTCGCCTTAAACTGCTTTTAATCATAATTGGTCCGGCGAAATCGACGCCGCATATTTTGTACACGCGTTCCGGTTCAATACGATCGCGTGGCAAATCTCCCATTATCGAATCGTATGTCACTGGTTTTGAACGAAAACAAGTGATACATTGATGCATGGTACGCCTCGCTATATTACGACCATTTAAAGACAAGAATTTTTCTCGAATCGCTGATAAGAGCGATTGCAAGTCAGCGTGTAATAGACGTTCGTGCTTATCACGAAATAGTGCTATTGTAAATTCTGATTTAGCTGGTAATAATATTGGGTTTCGTAGATCGAGATGTATAGTCGTCGATTTATTTAAGTGACCACCAACGCGTAACACGTTTTGTTCATCTATGAAGGGGCGCAGTAAGGCAATTTTCGTTGTTTTGATTTACGTTTTGAATATTATGAGTGTTGTCTCTTTAAAAAAAATAATGTTATTGAACTAATTTTATTATTGTTATCCGTGCAGCAGCTATTTCAGTAGCGTCGACTTTGATATCAGTGTAATTACCCTTTTTCTTTATTACGCGTTCGTATCAACGCTTACAGTAAGCGGTTACTCGAAATAATTTACTTAAAGTCGATTATCTTTTTAATAAATAAAATTCTTCCTTTGTGGACATGTGAAGCGCTACTGGTTTACGCTTTATTTCCGGCAATTGGTGCTCGGTGATAATTCATCGATTGATGATTTAGGTCATTCGTTTTCATTTGATTTAAACCGTATTGGACCTTTCCACCACAAAGTATTATCTTTTAATTGCTTTGGGCTGCAACCACGTGTAATTATATCTGCTGGATTGTCATTTGATTTGACGTATCCCCACTTCGCTGCTGCTGTTAACGTTTAAATTTCTCTGACTCGATGTGCTACAAATGTTTTCCAGCGTGTTGAAGGCAAATTCATCCACGTAAGCACTATGGTCGAATCAGACCAAAAATGTTTTTTATTTATCGTAATATTTAATTTTGGTATTATCTTATCAACTAGTCACGCTAACAAAACAGCTGCGCACAATTCCAAGCATGCTAAAAAGACTACTTTTAATGAAGCCACCTTTGACTTGGCGACTATCAGCCTGGAATGGTGATTGCCTAATGCGTCCGTGGTCCGTGCGTATAGACACGCGCCGAATGATTGTAACGACGCGTTAGCGAAACCGTGTATTTGTGTGACTAACACGTTTAAACAACCGATTATCCATTGGAATGTGGATTTTTTCAAGTTATGGTAAGGTTTGTTGATAATTTTGACATTCTTCGTGTAGCAACAACGCTACAGGATCATCCCAATTTATACGTGCTTGCCATAGTTTTTGCATAAATATTTTGGCGACGACGTCAACAGGCCCGACGAGACCGAGCGAGTCGAATATAGTCACTATTATTGATAATACTATACGTTTTGTAACTTGATCTGCATTGTTTTTACAATTATTGTTTACTTTATATTGATAAACGTCGTTAAACGTATTCCAAAACAGACCTAACGTTTTTATAGCGCAGCTCTCGTCTAGATTTAGAACGCGCAGTGGGTCATTGTCCTCGTTTGATATGTGTTCTAATAATCGACGGTCGTTAGAAATCCATTTACGTAATTTGAAACCGGCTGTATTTAAAATGTTTATAACGTCGTCGCGTAATTTTACAGCGGCCGTTACGTCGTTTGCACCACCCAGATAGTCGTCCATGTAGAAATCATTGGTGATGGCTTTATGAGCATCTGGAAATAATTCTTTCATTTCTTCGGCTAATTTTGTCAAGCATCCAGTGGCTAAATATGACGCTGGTGTTGTTCCGTAGGTAATTGTTTTTAATTTGTATTCGGTGATCGGCTCGTCCGGTTGTCAGCGCCACAGTATTTGTTGCAGATTAACATCGGCATTTGACACCCAAATTTGACGATACACTTTTTCTATGTCGGACGACATGACGTATTTATACGATTGGAAACGTGCAATAATGCAGTCTAATTCGTCTTGAATGTTTGGCCCTTTTAATAACAAATCATTTAGGCTTTTCCCTGAATTGGTCGCGCACGACTCCTAGTTTGGTGGTAGCACTACTGTCGCGGAAAACTGCGTGATGAGGTATATAATACGACTTTTCTTTTTCTTCATTTTGATTTACCTTTTCCATATGACCGAGTTCACGTATTCTTTCATAAGCTCGACGTATTTCTGTTTTAATTCGGGATTCCAACGAAATCGGTTTTTTATGGATAGAAAACGTTTCAAATCTATTGAACGCGACGCGCCTAATTTGTTTATGTTATCGCGCAACGGTAATCTAACAATAAATCTACCTTCATCGTTACGTTTTACTGATCTGTTAAAATGTTCAATGCACATTTTTCTTCAGAACTATAAACAGTTTCTTTCGATATTTCTTTCAATTCCCAAAACTTGGTAATCTGATCGTATAGATCAAAACAGTTCGGCATTGCCGACGTTACGTTTAGAAAAAAGGAGTGTACTGTGAAATTATTTTCGCTCTTAAGGGGGCCGGCCACTATCCAACCAAATACTGTCTCTTGAAACATAGGACCATTTACAATAGGTTCGTGCTGACCTGTGAGTAAAACATCATAGAATATTTCGGCGCCTAATAAAATATCTATTTTTCCTGGCTGAGCGTACGACGGGAAGGCAAATTGTATGTGTTGTGGTATGTTCCAGTTTGACGTGTTTATTTTTTCGGTTGGTAGGTACGTCGTAATTTTTAGTACAGTTAAAAAATTTAACATATACTTGTTGACCGCGATTGTATTGTTGTTAATACAAAGTGCGCGGAATAACTTTTTGACTTGTTTACCCCGGTTATTTCGCAATTAATATTTTTTTGTATTAGCCCGAGTTTGTTTGATAACTCATTTGTTATAAAATTTGATTGCGATCCGGAGTCCAAAAATGCTCTTGATAATAGCGATTTATTAAACTTATCGTATATTCGTATTATCGCCGTAGATAACAATACGTGGACGTCCGCCGACGGATCCGCGTGCGTAGTCACGGTACTTGACGCTGAAGGTGTTATGTTATTTTGCTCGTGAAGTAAATTGTTATGGAATTTATCGCATTTTTTGAATTTACATTTGTTCTCTGTGTGTCGAGACAAACAGTTTTTGCATGTATCCAACTTATTAACCAACTGCAGTCTATCGTTTACTGACAGCGCGAGAAACTATGTACAGCGATATATCGGATGACCTTCATTACAGAGATAACATTTAAACTTTTTGGTGCTAGTATGGGTTATCGTTTTTTTGGATTTTTCAACTTTGTTAAATTTTTGATTATTTTGAGTGTTTGCTAAATTTATATTTTTTGCACCTTCTACTGCTTCCAGTATTTGAAATCTGTTTTGTAAAAAGGTTAACAGTTCGGGCACTTGCTTTTTTGGCGCTTGTGTTTCCCATTCCTTTAACGTAGCACTATCTAACTTTGTCGAAATTTTATGCAACAACGTTGGTCCCCAGTTTTCTGGATCGTAACCTAGTGACTTAAAACACGTCATATGTCCCAACAACAAGTCAATCAGTTGTCGTAATTCTGATGAGGTCTCCTTTATGATAAGTTCCAAATCGAAGATTGCTTTAGTGTGCGTTTGGACGATTATTTTTTAGATTCTGAGTGGGACGATGAATGTATTGATTTTACAATGATGTATGTTTTTATATTTTTTTTTATTTATTTATTTGTTTTTGTGTCTGCCTACACGATAAGTAGTCGAAATAATGCTTCGATTTTCAACTTCAGTATCTTTTTCGATTGGAAAGTGAATATCGTTGGTGCATTGGGGATGTCAAAATTTAAAATTCTCAGTAATTTTCAAAAGCGCCAAGAAAAACAAAAGAAAAATTAAGGAAAAACGGGAATTTTTACGCAAAATCGGTTTTTCACAAAATTGAATTTGGTTTTTGTTGTAACTTTAAAACAAATGAACGTAGATACATGAAATTTTCACTGGTTATTTATATTTTCATTTTCTATACACGATAAAATGTTGAAAATAATTTGACTCTTTTTGAGCTTTTTACGTACATTGCCAGTTTTCAATTTTTTTAGTTTTTTTTTCTATAAATATCAATAAAATTTTATCTGTTGATTAAAAAAGCTTGAAAATTTAATAAAAGGCTCCTAGGTTATTGTTTCAAAGGCAGATGAAAAAAATTAAAATCCCATAGTCACAGTTTTTATTTATAAGCATTTAAAGTTCAAATATTGACAAAATACGAAAAAATCACGAAAATTAGCAAATTATTTTGAGTTGAGAATTCATAAAAATTTTTCTTTTTAAATCTAAGATTTGAAAATGTAATACAAGATTATTCATAAGTTTGCCTACCTTTTTATTGTTAAACTGTTTGTTTAAACAATTCCACGCCACTAAATAATTTTTTCCTGAGGTTTCGTACGATTGGATGACCCGAACAAAGCTGCTTTTAAATAAAAAGATTTTTCTATTTCCGAGATATCGTCATTTGAATGTATTAATGCAGTAAATATGTCCTTAAATGTCGACCATTGCTTAAAATCGCCACTAAATTTTGGTACGTCTAAACCTCCTAGTTTTACAACAGAGGCTCGCTTACTTACACTAGATCTCACACTCGATACGTTTTGACTTTTATTGTTTTCGATCTCATTTGAGACCTGATCCGACTACGACTCGTCGGGTTTTTTGTGTTTTTCTACTAGTTTGATATAATTAGCTACGGCTGAGAATTACAAATTTTCAAATTCGTCCCGACACAATTCCTCATTTTCTAGGCTGGTGGATTGTTCTTCAATAGTGGACTGTATATTTTGATATTTTGTCTAGCCCTCTTCGATTTTTTCTTTTTTAACCATTAATTGAATTAAGTCATCGTTTTCGGAAAAAACGTTGATAGAATTTAAGAACTTCGTTAATTGGCCTTTTATTATCCCGCGTCGGAATGTTAACGCGTTTATGTCGGGCATTGTGTTAGGGTTTATCGACTAGGTATAAATTGATTGCCCGTATATAACGATAATTTATTGATAGGATCGTACAAAGATTATCGCAAACCTATTGATAATGTTTGACCTTTGTAGAAGAGCCTATACACTTGTAACCATTCAAAGAAACGTGGACTTAGTACCAATTATATTTGCTACACCGTGTTAGCGCAAAGAGACTACAACGGGGAATTAAATGTTTAAATTTAAGAAAATTTGGTTCTCTTACCTTGAAACCTCATAGTGAGCTAAATCCATGCACGCATTTGACCCTTGAGTAATGGAATTTCTGGCATTTGAGGTGGTGAAACGAAAATCAGAATCAGCTGCTTTATATTTTCAGTTTTGAACATTAACACTTTTAACACTTCTTACGTGTATTTATGCTAAATCCAGCTCGATGGACCATGAAGCACCTTAGTGTGAATATTGGTATTTTTGGTTTCCCTAATTTTTAATAATTCGTACACTGGAATGCCTTATTTTAAATTCATTGATTTTTTATTTATTTAAATAATTTAATTTAACACAATTTTAACTAGACGGTTATTTGTTCGACCGTAAGTTTACACCACGAAGGCAAACCGTAAACTGAAGATAACGCGACAACGACCGATATTCCCGTTATCTCAGTATACGTTTACAATTTATTACTATTATTGAACTAGACATAATGGTATCGAACAATATTGCAATTTCAATACATGCTCAGTATTTAAAAAATAAATTATGGCAGGTCGGTGATGGACGAAAGTAGGTACCTATGGTAGCTTTCATAGAATACAATATGCATAAGATTCACAGTGATTACATTATTTTGTTCAAAACTCATAGATAAGAGCTTTAAACACGATGTTTAAAATGTCTATAGTGAATACCACGCCAAATATTAAAATTAAACCTTGATGAAAATTAAATTTTTTACAATACAGACCATATTATTATGTCCCGAAGAAAAAAGAGATAAAATTGTATAAATATAATATAAATAAAATACATATTTCTTACCGTTATAAAAGTGGTGTAAAAACGAACTGTTGTCTTTATTTTGATATACAAAGAGAGCAGAATAAATAACAGTAAAAAATACAGAAATAATTTAATGTTGAATAACTATGAACTGAGTTTTGAATAAACGCTTATCGTTTTTCGGGATGGGTTTTTGTAAAGAAACCTTATCGATGATTAATTTTTCGGCGATTTCGTAATGTTATTAAAGATTTAATTACATTTTAGTGATGATAATATATACTAATCTCATATTTAATTTAAATTGTACCATGTACCTACAGACAATTTTAATATAAACATGGTAAACCTTTTATGTAGGTATTTATAGTTATTTGTTTTGTAAGTATAACAAAATAACCAAATTATCAAACTATATATATATTTTTATATTTTATTCTTAAAGTTATTTTAAATGATTTTTATCAGAGTTTATTAGAAGTTAAGTTTAAATGGATTCAACATTAGATGTTCCATTGTAAACTAAACATTTCTCTTATTTTCATGTAATTCAAAAACGATGGAAAGTAGATACTTGAAATTTTCAAATTGTCTATACCATAACGTTTTCAACATACTTATATTCTTTTTTTATTTATAGCCATAGAAGAAATGTTTAAATTTTAAGAATATTTTTACAGTTTAAATGTATGAAATGCTTAATTTTTATTGATGACATTTTAATTATTTGGGTATTTCGATGTAATTGCATGGATTAATTTTGTTCTTCATAAAATTAAATGTTATAATTATAATGATAGATACTTTGTGTGTTAACATTATTTTAATAATTATATTGATACATGCATAACATTTTATCATAGTACTACTAAATATCACTAGTTCGATAAATTTTGGTTTTCTTAAATCGGAATAATAGTACTATGATGACATGTTATGCATATATCATTATATTAAAATTGTCTGTATGTACATGGTATAGTTTTAATAATATTTTGACTATTTTAAACTAATTATAGACGTTTTAAAATGTTTACCTTTGTTCCGTACTTATAAATGTCGAAACCATGTGAGGGAAGTGGGAGAAAAATTGCTATATTTCAGCCATTTTCGGGACTAAAAATGTTATGATACTGCAATAATTGGATGCTTCAACATATTGACTGAATTGTGTGGATAAAGTGGGTATTTAGAAAGCTATATAGTTAGTTATATATAGTTATAAAAAAGGTGTACAAATTATTTGTTGTCTGATATAATTGATATATTTGATATAGTTATAATAAAATTGATATACACACCACACACGATAACTATGTGGTTTAAATCGTTTAATATACAATTTAGCAAAAAGTAAACATAATAGCCAAAATGGGATTGGATTCCAAAATCATAGTTGTTCAGAAATATAGGGACAAGACGTTTTCTAGTTAAGTTTGTTAAATGATATTGACCAATTTCAACTTGATTCCAACTAAGACCAAAATTAACCCAAGCAATTTCATAGATAGACCATAATAATTATTGTTTTCTCTAATAAATATAAGGAAAACTTAAATGACACAATACAAAATAACTGGGCTAATGGTCATATAAAAATTAAAAAAAATATACATTATTTCTAAAATGGGACAGTATTGCAACATCACAGTTGTCCCGATATATGGCATTGTTTGAACGCGATGTTCTGTAATTAAGCTCTGAATGGTTTAAAACGAATTTAATTTACATAATTAATTAACATAGCTGATGCAGTAATTTCATTTAAAATAAAAATTAGCAAAAAGTAAGTATATATTATTGCCAAATAATGGAACGGGATTCCGATTTTATAGTTAGCTGGAAATAGAGTATTATTTTGACAAGACGTTGTGCAGTTAAGTTCAGTGTCAGCAAACGCGTCTAGGCTCCTCTGGTTTTTTTTTTTTAGTGGGAGGTGTCTCGTAAAAGGTTATTTACTTGGCGTGTTCCTGGTCTGTATAGGGAGTAGGAACCTCGTAATGTATTTGTCAAAATATTTAACCGGACATAAATTTTAGACACACGTTTTCCATACAGGGCACAGTACAGTTTTGAGAATTTTTGGGGTGCAGGGTGAAGAAAGGCCTTAAAAGTCGAACTAATAATCAACTGCTTGCCTATTATAGTGTGATGAAGGTATAAGAGTACAAGTGTTAAGACGTAACAAGTATGAGGAGGTTTCATGTTATGTTTTTCGCTATATTTAAAAACAAGGCTCGGCCCTGCAGGGGCTACGTTGGATTATTAAGAATATTTTATTGACATTTATAAAAAATACCTAAAAAATATATAAAATGTCTATAGACGATTTAAAACAAGTTAAAATATTTGTGTTATTCGTGTATTGAAAAAGATAAAATATATATTTGGTGAATATTTCAAGTATTTACAGTTATACTCGTTTTAAATTTACAACAAAATAAGAATTCGTTAATCTACAGGCAAGCATAACAATATAATGTCGAAAAATTTGAACATCAAAAAAATCATTTAAATAACAATAGAAAAATATTTTTTAAATTAAGTACCTCGTTAAGTGCTACTGATAAAACACGATAATGTTTGTTACCCTAATCTCACATATACTTATTGTGATTAATCGTATAGATTGTTTATTTCTTGTAAAAACAAAAAAAAAAAATTAAGTACCTACCATGTGTTTTATTTAATTTCTAATAAGTGAACATTTTCTTTGCTTTTTTTTGCTTTTTTACCTATAAATTTGTTTTTTGATTTTTTTTTCACTTTTTTAACATTTATTTGTTTCAATATTAATTGACCAGATAGTTTTTTATATATTATATCAACGGAACAAATCGATAAGGACTTGTGTAGACGACACATTGTTGATATTATTTTTAAAATTAATTTTAATGCGGTTCATTATCGGTGATATCGATTAAGTATTTTTTACGGCAAGTTAACAGGTATTTGTTTTTTACATGGTAGCTATTATTTTTTTTTAATGTAAACTAGTTAAGTTAACTTAAATCTATGACAGTTTCTTGGTAAATGTTATAATTGTTTTATTAAAAAATTATTCTGTATATTATGAAATAATGAAAAACTTATGATGAACCTGGTATAACATTTTAACCTTTTCGACCACACAAATACCTACTTATTTATTGACAATTCCACAAAAAAAAAAAACTAACATATAATTGTAGTTGTTCAACATGTTTTGTATTGTTATTTTTTCTGCTTCCTTCAAAGTCAATATAAAAACATTTGATTTTTACACCATTTTTAGAACGGTATAAGCTATATTTCTACTTGTTATTGAATTTTTTTCATAATTTGACTCGATAACGAAAATCTGAGATTTGAAAAGACAAAGATTAGCCAACTTTAAATAATTCATGCATATTTTATATTAATAATAATAATTTCAGGTTGGGCGATAACAAACAAATACCAAAACACATAAATATAAAAATGAGTGATAGATTTGCTTATTCCCGATATTTTTAAATTGTATTAAATGACATTTATTCAAAAAATATTTAAATTCGTTATGAAGTTTTCTTACATTCTTAAAGACATTTTTCAATTAAAAATTATGAGAGAGGAGTTAATTTTTGAAAATGTGGAACTCATTCTCATGACTAATTTAAATATTCAGAAGTCATATTTGATGGCTGCGGCTTAGTCATTACAGTATGATATTTATATTATTTTGGCAGCCAAAAAAAACGGGCTTGAATCTCTTAATTCGGTATAACAATATTTAGTGCATTCAACACAAAAGTTATTAATATTAATTCAACTTACAGGCTATAATAAATAATAAAAATAAAAAATATCCATATTGAAAAACCATCCTCGGTCAGAACCGTATTTCTAATACAATGATTTTATATGTAACTGATATAATAGGTATCTACTCCCACGGCCACTATAATATGTACATTTATTAAAAGGCTCATGATATGATAACTAATCTGATTCATCTGTTTACAGTTATAGGTATCCATATCAGTGGTGCAAGGGAATGGACGCCCCCCACCCCCCCAAAAAAAGCAGTTCAACGATTTATGGCGTAGATTTTTTTTAAAGATTCCCTGATATTATCAACAAATCTTATTGATATCTTATGAATTAAATAGTATTGTGTTTATTAGTTTTAAAACTATATATAACTAAATTTATGGCTTTATGAATACCTACTTTATTCACATAATGCAGTCATTTTATGCTAGAAATTACTATTAAATTATTTTTATGAGAGTTTGAAGTTAAGTTTAAATGGATTCAATATTGTATATTCACCTGTAAACTAAACATTTCTCATAGAAAAATTGTTTTATTTTCTTATAATTCTAAAACAAATAAAAGTAGATACTTGAAATTTTCAAATTGTCTATACTATAACATTTTCAACATATTTAAACTCATTTTTTATTTATAGACATATGCAGAAATGTTTAGAGTTTGAGAATATTTATCTAGTTTAAATGTATGAAATATTTAAAATTTATTGATTACATTTTAATTATTATGGTCTTTCGATGTAATTACTTGTATTAATTTTGGTCCTCATATAACTAAATATTATAATTATAATGACATATGCATAACATTTTACCATAGTATTATTCTTCAGATTAAAGAAAATCAAAATTGACATTTAAATATGAGAGTAGTAAATGTCATCACTTAAATAAATATGACTGAACCTTTGATAACATTATGAAATCACCAAACAATGAATCATCGATAAGATTTCTTTATAAAAACCCATCCCGAAAAACGTTAAGCGTTTATTCAAAACTCAGTCCATAGTTATTCAACATTAAATTATTTCTGTATTTTGTATATCAAAATAAAGACAACAGTTCGTTTTTACACCACTTTTATAACGGTAAGAAATATGTATATTATTTATATAATGTAACAATTTTATCTCTTTTTTCTTCGGGACATAATAATATGGTCTGTATTGTAAACAATTTAATTTTCATCAAGGTTTAGTTTTAATATTTGGCGTGGTATTCATTATAGACATTTTAAACATCGTGTTTAAAGCTCTTATCTATGAGTTTTGAACAAAATAATGTAATCACTGTGAATCTTATGCATATTGTA
The DNA here is from genome assembly GCA_008086715.1 of Sitobion miscanthi. Taxonomy (NCBI): domain Eukaryota; kingdom Metazoa; phylum Arthropoda; class Insecta; order Hemiptera; family Aphididae; genus Sitobion; species Sitobion miscanthi. The sequence goes on from SSSL01000295.1 coordinate 15,025, forward strand.
TTCTATGAAATCTACCGTAGGTACCTACTTTCGTCCATCACCGACCTGCCATAATTTATTTTTTAAATACTGAGCATGTATTGAAATTACAATGACGTGTGTTATAATTATTTCTGAAAACACTTTTTATAGTAAAAACATGCTTAGGTTTACAACATTCGAGGTGATTTAAGGTAGCAAAATATTTCTAGCAAATACTTTGTGGGAGGAGGATGTTATTGCACGTTAAGAAATTATTTGATTTTTTGAGTTTAACGATGCTATAATTTTAAATATTTTATTAATTATTGATTTCTATATAACGTTGCTTAACGTCATAAATAAATTAAAAATTAAAAATATATATTGATTAGTACTGATGTACATAAACTATGTGAATTCTTTAAAACTCATAAGTTATGATAATTTCAATCATCCCCAAGTAAACTGGTTGTTTAGTGTTAGTTCGATGACTTTTTTCGATTTTGGTCGAATTTTATTTTCTAATTATGTATTATAAAAATCTAATTTTCTATACAGTGTTAATCGTTTTGGTTAATGTTTCTGTAAATCAAATACTAGGGCAGTTTATGATGTAAGAATATCGTAGCTGAACTTTTAACTGAAGGCAATTTAATTTAATTAACTTAAGTTGCCACAGTTAATTATTTTCATTAACTTGCAAACTATTACCTTATATATCTCCTGGTTATTGATGATGTTCAATATTTTGAAATATATAACATATTAATATTGGTACAAATAATATTTCTTTTTTCATAATACATGTTGAACCAAAAATAATAAGCCATTCAATTGGCCCATGTCTGATAAACACGTAGCCTCAGTGGTTACCAACATATACAACACCACAAGAATGCATTTGTCGCGTTTACTAAATTGAACTTAAAATACTTTAAACACAACGCATTATGTTATCTTCAATACTTCTATAGATAAATAATTCATTAAAACATCATAACAATTTTTCCTATGAACTAATATTTAATAAATAAGTTTTAAGTTTCATTTAGTTTTCGGGTTATTTTAGGAGCGTGTACCCGTAAAATGAGATTTTACATTGGGTATGAGCTGAAAATCGAAAATCTGCTGACGTGTATACGCTTTATACCCACTTAACCGTATACCAATACACCCCTGTTGGTAAAAATTTTATTTCTTTTTACATATTACATTTTAATTTTTACATGCTGAAAGAAAATACATTATTTTATAGGAATTACTTTTTAGATATAGTTCCCATAAGGCATGAAGAAAATTATTTAAATCAAATATTGAATTGTTACTAAATAACACTTTTATTTTTTACAAGTTACAACTATAGTAAACATAAACAATAGTGTTAGTTCGTTGACTCTTTTTCGATTTTGGTAACTTAATTTCTAATTATATATTGTGATAATCAAATTTACAGTATTAGTCGTGTGTAACGAACCCAATAATATATATTCTATATTATTATATTATATTATTGTGATCGTTTCGCATAGAACAAATAGCATAACGCTAGGCTAATTATTAACAATGCATAACATACGCACTTTTATATACGCATATATATATTTATATATATTTATATTCACGCGTTGCCAAATACACTTGAGCTCTAATCCTCAACGCCAAAAGTTATCTAAATATGGACGGATGGCGTATACCATATATGGCAGATAATAAACAGGATGTGGTTTTCGGAATAAGCAGGCGTGGGATCGTGTAGATAAATAAAAATGATAATTTAAATAAATTTAATTATTATAAATAATAATTTGAATCACGTCCTGCGAAGTCCGCAGATATCGATAGACAAGGGGGGAAGTAGGAGATTAGGAGACCCTATAAAACCCGGCCGAAACGGCCTGTAAATCAGACGTGTTTCTCCATCGTACAAGCGAGCACCTTCACGATAGTCAATAATGCACATTGTCAAATTGGACTTAGAATAATTTCAATAAATAAACAACTTAACTTTATCGAGTCTTTACTTATTTTATCAACCTACCTGAAGAGAAATCACTATCAACGGTCTGGCTACCTGCAACTTTATAAGCTAAGCAGTCTAGTTGACAGCTGGTTTATAACACGTGTTGGTTAATGTTTCTGTAAACCAAACACTAGGGCAGTTTATGATGTATAAAATTTATATTTAATATCGTTCTAACTTTCTATTTGACTAAGTTAAGATAATTTTATTTTCTATCTCAACTTTCAACTTATCTAGTTATATTTTTTGATTCTGAGTGGAATGATTAATGTATTGATTTTACAATGATGTGTGTTTATTTTTATTTATTTTTTATTTTTGTGTCTGTCATCACTTTTTAGGACAGTAAAAATACTTCGATTTTCTTCAACAGTGAATCTAGTTGGTAATTGTGGGAGGGCTCCTAGTATATTGTTTCAAAGGCAGATGAAAAACATTTCTTTTTAAATCTAATATTTTAAAATGTAATACAAGATTCCTCATACATTTTTCTACTTTTATCAAAAAAAAGTTCTAGAAGAAAGTCAAATTAAGTTTTTATGAACGTTTGAAATTCATATTTTTACAACATTTGATATTCACTCGATTTCTCATGTAACGATTTCCTTATTTTGTTGTAATTAAAAAAGGAATGACTGTAGATACTTTAAAGTTTTACTGAATATTAGCATTTTCTACACACAATAACAATTTCCAAAAAATTTGACTCTTTTTGAGGTGTTTACGGAAATTGTCAGTTTCTCATTTTTTTATATTTTTTTTTCTGTAAATAACAATAAAACTTTATTTGTTGGGTAAAAATGCAAAGATACTGATATATTGTTACAATAGCAGTTGAAAAAAATGTTAAAAATACAAAGGCACAATTTTTTTTATAAGCATTTAAATTCAAATTTTGACAAACATTTATCAAATTTGAAATTTAATAATTATTTTGTAGTTGAAAATGTATAAAATGTACAATTTTTATAGCCTTGGATTGAAAAATTGAAACAAGATTCCACATAAATAGATTATGTATAAATTACTTTATTCACAATAATATCATCAAATATACTTGGTAATATCATAGGCTGATTGACCGTTTTTGCTCAGAATCGTTTTACTTATACAATGATATTATATCTTTGAATTCAAATTTAACACCTTGTAACCTTCTGTACAGCAGAGCGACACCAACTTGCCCACCTTTTTTTGTTAATAATTAACTTTTAACTTTAAGCAATTTAATTTAATTAACTTAACTTGCTACAGTTCATTATTTTCAATAACTTTCAAACCTTTGCCTGTTATATTATCCGATTATTGATTATTTTCAATATTTTAAAATATATAACATTAATATTGGTGCTAATGAAATTTTTTTTTTCATTTTTGACGCTTATGTAGCCATATCTATTGTCGAAACAAGTTAGTTAATATAACGTATTCACTTTGTTTAAGAAACAAAAATTTAGATTTTTACAATCAATCTTTTACAATTATAGTAAACATAGACAATATTAATGTTTTTTATACATCAATAATTAATATTTTAGTTACAGTTTAAAATTATTGTAAAGATGTAATTGTTATGATCTCATCATTTTGTTTTAGATTACCAACAATATGTCTTCGAATGATGGCAAATCATTATTCAATCTTCAAAAGGCGTTGGACAAATGTGTGTCGGATTGGGATAAGGCTAAGGCAGCTAGAGATAAAGCAAAAGCGGACCCTGCGCTTGTTTCACCCGCGCAGCCGAAGAACGCCAAGCCAGTTTTTAAAAAACTACCTAGTCGTCAAAAATAGGGCCTATATTATTTTAAAATGTATTATTATACTCTTGTATTTATATTATTATATTATTTTTTCATTTGCATTTGTAGACCATACGCGGCCGTTTGTTACGAAACGAGCTGATCAATTAATACGTTGGTTTTTTTTCTTGATTGTTGTAGTAATTACGTATTACATTTAAAAATAGTATTAAATAATGTCTTATTGATAACAACTGTCAACTTTTATACGTCACGTTTTGAATAAAATATGTCACTTAATTTACTAAACGTGAGGTACCTATTATATTTTATCTTTTTCTTCTTAAGCAGAACATATTGCTTATGTCCGTTGAAAAGACAGAGGTGTGATTTTGATTTTAATATAATATGTTAATCGATTAGTTGTTTTTATTAAAGATTATATCAACTTCGTTGATTAAAATTAATTCAATGTCAATTTCGTATGTGATTAAATACAATCATCTAGAAACCGAAGTCCAACCTTGATAATAATGTTAATCTCACATAGCATAGTGTTCAAACAGTGCCTAAACAGATAGTTACTTAAATCTATGGACTAATATTTGAGCCTTTTATTTGAGGATGGTGGTAGGTACAAGTAAAAAGTTTCCCATAAATCGGGAATACCGCAATCTGTTAAGAGTTGTTTTATGAATTAACAATATGTATTAAGTTCATAAATTCGTTTCAAATTGCTATATATACTTAATATGAGTATCAAAATTGATGAAATTTATTAACTGTATAATATATTTTGTAATATTATAAAACCTGTTGTTACAAGGAATTAAACTATTATATTTAATTTTTTTGTTAATTGTATTTTAACTTTACTATAAAAATTGAATTGATTAATAAGTTAATTATATTAATTATAAAATCAACTTATCGAGGATTAATTGCTTTGTGATGCAGTAATTTTATTGAAAATGTAATCATATCCATTTGATGACATTCATTATTCTCATATTCAAATGTTACCGCTTTGATTAATGTTGGTTTTCTTTAATCTAAATACTACTAATGTTATGATTAAATGATTTAAATATCAAAATAATTATTAATAATTATAATTTTTACTATAGTAGTTTTAAAATAATAAGTATTTATATTGTCATTATAACATTTATTGTTTATGAAGACCCAAATTATTTCAAGCAATTACATAGAAAGACAATAATAATTATGTATTCAGATAAATATTTAGTCAATAATATACGTAATGACTGAATATTTCTAATTATGGCCAGCAAAGTATCAAATATAGATGAAATTGTGTACCAGGACAAAACTATAAGTATTATATTTATTATAGTACTTATATTTATTTATTTTCCAACATTTGTCGTCTTTAGAATTTGGAAAATAACTACAGTCTGCTCTAGTCTGAAATTTGCACCATATCTTGAATATATCCTAAATAACAAATATTTTTTATTACTCTTAGAAATCAGACTTATATATTATAAGGAAATATTAGCTATTATTATTACGTTACAATTTTAATTGAGCTTATGAAGTATTGAAATGTTTTACCTGGTGACTTTAAAAACAATAATAATAACATCTAATCATTATTATTATTATCGATACTGTTTAGATGTTTAATGTAAAGTACCTACAACTTATTTTATATAAAATAAAATATCATAGATACCTAATGCAATTTTTAATAACTTCTACACATACATTTAAACAAAATAGGACTAAGTATTGAAGTGCAAACTTGTCATTGAGAAGTCGATTGTCAATAATTAATCTGAGATGGTGCAAATCAAACGACGCTCTTCCTTTAATCTTCTGTACGGCCGTATGGTACAATATTGATTGGTCTGAGTTTGCAGACGGTGTAAATTACCTTGTTTGGTTATTTCACTTTGTTTAATATATTTGTACATATCAATTAATATTTTAAAAATTTCTCCATATTTTCCTTATTATTCAATGATATCTCATTTTTATATTATGATATTCCTAAACTATACTCTATTTCTTTCATTTATAATATATTTTAACTCTTTCTAACAATTCTTTCTGCCCGCGCGATAATTTCTACAAGATTAAAACTAACTTAGCAGATATGATTATGCTGCCAATCATCTCAATAGTCTATCATAAACAAGTACGTTTCCATATTCTAACCCGAATATAGAAGCATAAAAACATGAATAACGATGTACTATCAAAAGACATGACTGCGTCCGCCCGAGAACTATATAGAATTTCTTAAAATACACGATCCGATTGCAGTGAAAAATCGATTCTTGCCACCGATCTGAAGACCCCGGGATTGAGCTCATCCACAAGTGTATGTCACACGGAAAGTATACGCGGCTAAGTATGGAATACGAAAAGTATCAGTGCTTTTGACCCGGTTATAGATTTACTATACTTCTGTGTGTCTATCGTGAGATAGTTTTATACCACCACTGCCCTATATCACCTTCGCCACAGTGCTGCCATCGTCTGACCTGCTGTCGCCTTCGTGCGACCACTTTTTAAGCTATCACCGTCGATCAACGCCTGCCGCTGATTATCCGTCATTCTTCCACACCGCAGTCGAGCTATGCCGTGCTAAGCGAAAAAACATTATCTCCAATTTTAGTAAAAATTGAGATATTGCTACCTGGGGGTTAACAATGTGGTTTTGTACCATTTTTCGCAGTAAAAAAGCAGTATATCTAATATTTGACATAGACAATGAGCATTTGAAATTAAGAAAATAAACAGTAAGTCCATAATTTTTGTGAAACTAGAAGCAGTAAGTGACGTGGAGTTACTGTTATTTCGCTTATTTTCAAAACATTTTAAATAGTAACTAAAAACACAGTATTTACTATTTGATACTTGGTGGATATTCTGTAGTCACAACCACGGTTTCAGATATAATATATTAAAGGTATATCAATCGTGGTCACAACTTACATACAGCTGATATGTTCATTATCAATTTGATGGAATACCAAATTATTAACAAATATTCTATTTTTAGTTTATGTTATCACCGATTAGTAAATAGTTGTTGTTGTTACTAAATACAAATGCATCACTGAATCATCATAATTTTGTTACTGTAATATCGTTGACTTTTTGTACATTGTTTAATAGTAAAAGTATAAATTAAATAAGCTTGTTGATTATGATGGACAACGATATAATTAGGTTAAATGAGCAGCTAGAAGAGGATGGAAAAACTATAATGGTTGTGAGTACTTAAAAACAATTTTGTTGATACTATATATAATTTTAATTGTAATTTTGATATATTATAATAGTTAGCTAAATATATACTTAATTGTTAAAGGGATTAGAAGAACTTGTAGATGACATTGACAATAGATCTATGGGAACAAACAGTATTGGTAGTCTATATGAGTATGGTCAAATAAGCAGGGACGATGAATTCAACAGTTATGACAGTGGAAAGGATCCTGATTTAATTTATCCTTTACAAGAAGAAGAACAGGTAAACAATATTGCTCTGTAAATAAAATAATACCATGATATATAATAAATTATTGTTGTGATTTCAGTAGATATATCAAAGTATAAGCTTTAATAAATAAAGCTAATAATTAACCAATATAATATAGGTACATTATAAGCTTAAAAAAAAATCATTTTTTCAAATAATTTGTATTTTCAGTTTGCAAAAAGTACCTAGTGATATTTTGTTATGATAGAAAATTATGTTATGACTTGAGTATAATATAATATAAAATAAAATAATAATATGTGTTGTATAGAAAAATCAAGTAAGAAGGGGAGTAGAGGGAATGTGTTGAATGGAGGTGATCTTCGTGTTGGATGTTTTTTTAATGGTGTATTAAATTGTTGGAATAAAAAATATAGTTGGGTTATATATGTAAATGATTTTTATTCCATTACAAGATATTATTATTTTTTGTGATGGGGAATAGAATGTTGTTTCGACTTAGGTGCTAATAAGTGTGGAGTCACTTACCATGATCGTCGCTGCAGTGTACATGTCGATCTGGATGTTTTTGAAGTCGTTACTTCTGTTCGTGGTTCGATGCGCGTTATTATTACAATATACAATTTACTTCTACAGTTGCAAGTTTGATCTTTATATGATTTTGAGATTTTTATATAGTGATATTATTGTATCATTATTTCATACTTTGACTTCCGTTTTCAATTTGATTTTATTGACTTTTACCTAACACCTTAGTGTTTGCTTGTAATAATTACTTGATATACACAATACCTTAATGTTTATTTGTAATGAACACGAATGTGATGGCTGTCAGCCGTAGATATAATTTTAGGAGACTTGTCAAATATATGAATTTATATGGATTATGACCTCAACATTCAGGATTTAATGAGTGATTTTTAGTGGATAGGTAATTATCCTTATATTATACTTAAAACACAAATACTTCAAAGAATGTGTCCAATCAGTTATTCTTTCGAATATTGCCGAACCCTTATACTCTATTAATATTGTATTTTAATTATATTATAATTTTAACCTTTAAAGTATGTACAATTTTAAGTTGTTATCTTTTGAGGATAAGACGTAAATGGATACTGTGTATATAACAGAACAATTTAGTGTAAGTAGAATATAATAAAAATAGATGATTTGTTTTTGTTTAGATAATCATGTGTAAGAATTTCGAACCAATAAGCCATACGTGGTATGTTAATTTAATGCAATATTTAAATTTGATTTTTGAATAGATAATACCCAATGATCGAATGAAAGTTTGTGCCTGTCTTCGATGTTGAATGGCGTAGGTCTTGAGTACTGCTCTTTGCAGAGAAGCATCGTGTCCGTGGAGGTATACACTGCTCTGCTTGTGGCAATGGACAGCTCCCGAGATGAACCGAACTCTCGAGGTGAACGCGGCTGTCGAGATGAACCGAACTCTCAAGGTGGACTGAGATGATTTTCGATGTTACTTAGCCGTTATATAACTGGTTTTGTCCCCTCGTAGATCATCGCAGTGCAGCATCACGCGTGCTGGCTGCCTGGCCTTGAAGTTTAGATGTTGACGCGCGTCTTACACGCTCGTATTGAAATTCGCACTTTGACGAATGTTTATTGTTGTATATTATTGTTAAGGTAAGTACATATTACTTTTGCTATTGATTTGCATAATAAATGTATGCATTTGTGGTTTTATGTTCTTGTAATTTGGAGTACTCACGCGTGGTTGTGATGTGACTTGTTGGTTGACAAGGATTCGTTTGAACGTTACTTGAAAGGCGTGTGTTTTACATGGTGAGGAATGAGAAAAAGTAGTTATAAGTTATTAAGCTTGTAAGTTAATATTTTTGACTTTTTATATTTGGTCTGTATGCTTATTTTAGATTCTGAGTGAAGCGATGAATGTATTCATTTTATAATGATGTGTGTTTTTTTTTTATTTTTTATTTTTTTTTGTGCCTGTCATAACCTTTTAGGACAGTAAAAGTGCTTGGATTTTCTTCAATAGTTACTTTTCTGAAAGGAAAGTGAATTTAGTTGGTACTTTGGGGGGGGGGGGGGTCAAAGATAAAAATTTCCCAGTAGTTTTCAAAAGCGACGTGAAAAACAAAAGAAAAATTTAGGAAAAACGGGAATTTTTACGCAAAATCTGTTTTCGAGAAAATCGATTTTGGTTTTTGGTGCAACTCAAAAACAAATGACCGTAGATACATGAAATTTATCAATGGTTGTTTATATTTTCATTTTCTATACACGATAAAATTTTGAAAATAATTTGGCTCTTTTTGAGCTGTTTACGGACATTGCCAGTTTTCAATTTTTTTAGTTTTTTTTTCTATAAATATCAATAAAATTTTATCTGTTGAGTAAAAAAGCTCGAAAGTTTAATAGAAAGCTCCTAAAATATTGTTTCAAAGGCAGATGAAAAAAATTAAAAATCCTTAGTCAGAGATTTTATTAATAAGCATTTAAAGTTCAAATCTTGACAAAATACGGAAAAATCTCGAAAATTAGCAAATTATTTTGAGTTGAGAATTCATAAAAATTTTTCTTTTTAAATCTAAGATTTGAAAATTTAATACAAGATTACCCATAAGTTTGTCTACCTTTATCACAAAAAAAGCAAATCAAATTAAATTTTTATGAGCGTTTGAAATTCATATTTTTACAACATTTGATATTCACTCGATTTCTCATGTAACGATTTTCTTATTTTATTGTAATTAAAAAACGAACGACTGTAGATATTTGAAAATTTCACTGAAAGTGTATATTAGCATTTTCTATACACGATAAAATATATAAAATAATTTGACTCTTTTTGAGCTGTTTACGGACATTGTCAGTTTTCAATTTTTTTAGTTTTTTTTTCTATAAATATCAATAAAATTTTATTTGTTTGGTAAAAAAGCGTGAAAATTTAATACAAGGCTCCTGGTATATTTTTAGAATAGCAGTTGAAAAATATTAAAAATACATACGCACAATTTTTTTTATAAGCATTTAAAGTTCAAATTTCGACAACATTTTTTTAAATTTATAGTTTAATAATTATTTTGTAGTTAAAAATTTATATAATGTACAACTTTTATAGCTAAGGATTGAAAATTTAAAACAAGGCTCCACGTAAATAGATTATATATAAATTACTTTATGCACAATTATATCATCAAATATACTTAGTAACATCATAGTCTGATTGATCGTTTTCGCACAGAATCGTTTTTCTTATACAATGATATTATATCATTGAATTCAAATTTAACACCATCGATTACAGTGACCCACTTGTAACCTACTGTACAGCAGAGTGACATCCACTTACCCACCTTTTTTTTATTATTATTTGTGTATCAATATTATATTAAGCTTTGTGGGTATGTATAATTGAATGCTGGCTAGGTAATAAGTCTGGAATGTGTAGTTGGTTTAATTGCATTGTAATTGTAGACGATTGCGTCATGTGGTACAAACCCGTGTCGTTTTTTTGATAACTGCTGTGAGACGCTGGTTTTTATATATGGACATCATTAGTGCGTTGATGGCTGTGAAATATAATATTTTAATACTAATGAAGAGTTCTATTTTTGAATTGTGTTCTGGTAATCTGTATCCGTTTGTGATTATTGTCTTGGGTATTTTCCTTTGACGTGGCTGTGAGATGCCGTGGTACGATGCAATCGCATTCCTTCTGGGTGGTCCGAATTTAAATTGTTTTAAGTTGTGTAAATAATTTATTTTATAATTTTAAATTGTGTTTTTAAGTTTTCTACTCCGATGTATGATCGTTATTGGTTCCAAATCATTTCATGTGCTTATTAACGTAGAAAGTAGACATATAATATATTACATAATAATATTTTCTTTACAAAGTTGAATCACAAGGAATGTGAGCAATGCGAGGTATGGAAGCAACATAATGCAAACCATATTAAAGACACTTTAAATGTATCTTCTAATACCTGTTATGTATTTCGAAAGTATGAGAAAGTTGGAGTTATATACACAAGTAAGATCATCTTATGAAAGTCATAAAAAAGAACTGAATAGTGATTTAAAATTAACTGTTTATGTTGATCTTCAGAAAGTTATAATGTTACCCCACATGGAATGTTTCAAAGCAGCTATATTCACTTAAAGAATAATAGTATTCAATGAAGATTTGTGTCAATAGAAAATAAAAATTAAATTAAATCTTTGGCTTTCAAATAGCATGAAGGTGTTTCTGGAAGAAAACAGGAGGATTTGACAAGTTGTTTTTTTCAGTTTATTTTATTCAATAAAGATATTAAAAATATATAAATATGGATGGATAACAGCGCAGCACAAAATACAAATTGACGTTTACTGACATTCTTGATTTATGTTATTAATTCAAATGAAATTGAAACAACTGAAATTAATTTGTTCTACTTTGAGCCTGGACACTTAATCATAGTTTTCATCACCAAGTCGAGTATCATTGAAAAAAACCTGTAAAGTATATGATTTTATGGACTTTGAAAAATTGAACAAGCAAAATATAAGTCCAATGCTTAGTGACATTGTCCATATAAAGGCGGAAACAGGGTTGAATTATTTGCTTTACAAAAATGTCTACAGTGAATATTGTCCATTTGCTAAACTTGATTTTTTAAAAAACAACATCATTAAAAATGGAATATCAAAACCACACCAAAATACTAAAGTTTTTAGTATTCATCCAAGCAAAAAGGAAAGTATAGTAAAAACATTAATTTATTTGATGCCAGAAACTATACAACAATTCTGGCTAGATTTTCCATGTGCTATGGAAGCATCACATTTATATAGTGACAACGAAAATTAAAAATGTTAATATAAGGATGATTATTATTATAAAAATATCAGTCTGATTAAATTATTTTTAATTATTTTAAAAACTATTTTATCAATTGTTAATTTAAAGTAAAAAATACTTACTTGCTCAAAAGTGTTTGCAACTTATTTATTTACATAATAATATATATATTATACCAAATGTATTGTATTAATTTGATTATAACTATTTACTTCTAAGTTAGTAATTGCTTTTTAGATTTTTCCATTAATTTTCCTTATAATATATTATTATCAATATACATAAAAATAAGTGTACATTTTGAATACATTTTATAACTCAAAATCCACCAAACCGATTTCGATTAAAACTTCAGGGCATATAAAAATGTATATGTAGATAGTTTCTGTAAAGATTTTATGCTGTGCGATAAGTGGTTCCAGAGTTATGACCTCTTAAGTGAACACCTGGCGACATGGCCAAAAACAACAACAAGGTCTATACAATTATTTTATCTATATATATATATAACCCATAGAAACCAATAAAAAACAAAAATCTTTATCGTAAATCTCAAAATTCCTGTTTGAGTACCTTCCAGGGGTTGATCAATTCCCTTTTTAAATTAGCTTTTGACACTGACAAAGAATGTGGCTTTGTATTGGTGTAAGAATTTTCGAAATCAGTTCAGTAGTTTCGGAGTTCATCCCGAACATACAATCAAACGCTTTCATTGTATGTATTAGTATAGATAAAAATGAATGTTTGTGTGTAGATTAGACCTCTGGGAAGAAGATAGGCTAATTTAAAAAGTGTTAAATTTGGTTTTTTTTTATTCATCGGATTTTAGTACTGTTGCGTTAGGCTTTTGTATTAATTGATTATATTATTCCTCCGTCTGTAGAGTTAAGTAAAAATGACATACTTGGTACAATTTTGATACTTTAGAGTTAAATCATACATTTACGTACAAACAGCACGAGGTCCGCGTCCTACCGCAGGTAGATTGCCTACCTGATAATATACTGCTGTGAATCAGAATTTTTATCCCAGGCAACAGAAAAGTTAAGATAAATTTTGAACACCATACACCGAATATGAAATAACGAATTGAACAAAGTTTGAGTCATATAGAATTGGTACATTTAACGAGCAACGAAGTGCCAGCGGAATCAGCTAGTTAATTATAACATTATATAACTATTAATTTTAAATAAAAAACTGTATCTCCTAACTATAATGAAAACTTCGTTAAAATAAATACAGTATCTCCCTAGAAATGATAGTGCTTATCAAATAAGAAGTAAGTTCATTTATATGGTGAAGAAATAAATGAAAATATTTAAAAACTTATAAAATGAATTCTATGATATAAAATTAGTATGTAAACGTTTATTTTAGGATTGTATGTTAATTATACTTGGTGTACGGATCAGTTATGTGTCTTAACCTGTTTAGTCGATTTTCCAACATTATGCCTAGATGGAAATACTGCTTTTTCGCTTAGCACGGCAGAATGCTGTCATCGTTTGTACTTTTAACGTCTGTGCCACTGTTATGTTATTACAATCGCCGTTTATTTACTCCGTCGTTAATTATACCACATGTGTAACCTCGACTATATCACAGTGCTTGTGGGATATAAATTAGTTAAGTATCTTTACCAGTTTCCAGTCAATTTGTTTCACGTTTTCACATCTCTATGCATTAATATTTTATATTGCACGAATATGAAAGTTATATACTTTATGTCATGATAAATTTCCTATTATTTTAGGTCAATTTCAATAGCCCCCCCACTTTCGAAATTTGAACTTTTGACTACGCCAAACGTTTGTGCATCGTGAGTGCAAAAATGTGCACCAAGTTCCGACGTTTGTGCACAAAAACTGAAAGCTTGGTTAAATTTCAAAAATACCTTAATTAGATAAAAAAATCTAAAAAGGAAAAATGCAGCTGAATAAAAAAATTATATTTTATAAAAAACTAATTTCAATAAAAAAAAGGTGAGTTCAACTATATAACCATTTAAAAAAAACAATAATCTAAAACCTAAATAGGATATAAAAATCAGTCGAATAAAAATTGATTAATTGATAAAAATCGAATATTCATAAAAAAAATTATTTGTATGAAAAATAATATTTTATTAAAAAATCTAAATTCAATTAGAAATGCATATTTAACTAGACACCTTTTATTAATATTAGAATTTTTATGTAATACAAATTTTTTATTCAGCTGCTTTTTTTCCTTTTTAGATTTTTTGTCCAATTAAGATATTTTTTTTTTTAATTTAACTAGGCTCCTATTATTAATATTTGATTTTTCATTAGATATCATTTGTTTTTATTCAATTTTATCAATTTTTATGTATTGTTATCGATTTTTTACTAATATTTATTAAAATCTAGAAAAAGATATAAAAACCAGTCGAATAAAAAATTGATAATTGATAAAAATCGAATATTAATAAAAAAAATATTAATTGAAATTAAAAGTCTAGTTGAGTAAATAATCTATTTATAAAAATAATTAGTAAAAAGTTGAACATTTTACTAATTGTTTTCTTTTTATCATTTTTATTAATTTTGATTATTAATCATTAGCAACTAAAAAATAATTTCTTATAATGATTAATAAAAATAATAAACAATAATTCCTGTAGGCACGTGAACGAGGTTGCATAGAAATTACGATCGTGTAGATTTCGGTGACAGTTGTGGAAATCCATGATTAATGCGTAATGGAGTAGTTCAATTTTAGAAATTTGAAAAATTTCACTCTTGTGCAGTGCTGGCGTTTCAGTATCTCGACAGTACCACTTGTTGATTTTTGTGATTCTGGGGACACCGATATCGTGCAAATTACAAAATTAGTCATGCAAATTCATGCATTTTTTTTTTGTACGTGCTAATTATTAATATAAAAATTAAAAAATTTCCAATGGCGCAACACACGTAATAAAATTATAATATTATGTTTTAAATATTCCATGATAAACCTAACTGAGAATTTATCTCAGAGGTATTCTGCAGATGGATCAGTTTATATATATTTTTTTTTTTAATTATACAATACAATTGGAATCCAGAAATAAATATTTTTCGTAGAATATATAAATTAATTTTTTTATTAGTATCGCCATTCATATAACTATTAGGGAATGTATGTAAAATTGGTTGGGTTTTCTGTTGTTTTAATCCATGACAGTTTCAAAAATGTATGCAAAATTGTAATTATTCAAAGATAAATTTGGTGGGAAATTTTCTTTTGTCAATCTTAAGATCGATACTCGATACTTTTTTGAGATAATAAATTTGATCTCGTAGATTAGCTGCGTTGTATCTTGAAGACTTTAAGTCGATATGACTAATATTAACAAAGATAGGATTTCAAGTGTTATTTAAAAAAAAACTATAAATCTAAAGTTCAATTTTTGGTTCTCAGATCAGCTATGATAAAATCTCATAAAGTATCTACTTGAGCAAAAGTATTTAAATAATTTTTAATTACTTAAATACGTATATTTTATATAGTTTTCAAAACAGGTATCTATATTTGAATACCTACACTTAAAATGTATTTTGTCTTGTAAATATTCTATTAATTTTTAAACTAACAACTTAATCTTTTAATAAATCAAGAAATAAAACAACTATACAACTATCAAATGTGTAATGGTATAATTGAGGTAACAGTAATTCTCGGTTAATATTTTTTTTCAATTTAATTGATTTAAATAATACAAAAGATGCATTATTTATGGACACACGTATCCTTCTCAATCATATTCCAAAATCCATTCTCACACCACAGACTCAATATTACTTGAGAGGATTGGGAACAACGCCAGACATACAGCAATCGACTACCTCATGTGAAACAATTGGTTATTATCATGCTCACACATTTAGGAACCCCATTTATTCGTGCTAAATATATGATAGTGTGAAAAAAAAAGTTCACTTAGTCAATGAATATACCAATGTAAATTCACAAATTACTCTAAGTAATTTTTTATATGATTTTTCTTTGTGGCACAGACATAGAATTGTATCATGTTCTTATATTTAAATTGTATTTATTTATATTTGAACAGTATCGAAGGTTTCAGGATTTATCATAATGCTTCTATGATAGCTATATAAATAATATTATATTATATATAGTATAGCTAGTGTACTTATAAATAATATTTACAAGTAAAATTTTTTAGAAGTTTATATTATTTTTCTATTTAATTTGTTTTCGGTTATATACTATGATTTAATTTTTTTAATAATATGTCCATTATTATTTATTTTTTATCTGAGCACTATAATTATGTTATTGGCGTTTTATAATTAAAATAAACTTTAAGTCTTTATCTTTATCTTTTTGCAGAGTGTGTCTTTTAAATATTACTTGACAAACAAAATAGTATTTAAAACATAATATATTACCTATGTCTTATATTCAATATTCATATTGATATGATAATAGAATATTTAATTGTATATTAAATTATTATGAACCTACTGCCCTAATATTTTTATACGTTTACATGGCAATAGTAAAATTGTATTAAGGGTACAATAAGGTACCTAAATGACATTTATTAATATGACAAATACTTAAAATTTCAAAAAAGGGAGACTCTTGTTTTCCCAATTTTTTTTTGTGGATAGCACTGGGAATTTGTGTGCACAAACGTCGGGACCTAGTGCATATTTCTGCGCAAACGATGCAAAAACGTTTGGCCCTTTAAAAATTTCAATTTTCTAAAAAGGGGTGTCTTGTTTCAATGCCCCCCCCCCCCACTTTGTTTTTTGGATAGCGCTGGGAGTTTTTGTGCACAAACGTTGGGAATTGGTGTACATTTCTGCACTATCGATGCACAAACGTTTGGCACATTAAAAATTCAAATATTCAATGTGGGGGGGCTACCGTTTCAATGCCCCCCCCCATTTTGTTTTTGGGATAGAGCTTTCAGTTTTTTGCACAAACGATTGAACTTGGGGTGTACATTTCTGTACAAACGATACACAAACGTTTAGCGTGGTCAAAAGTTCAAATTTCGAAAGTGGAGGGACCATTGAAAAGGACGTTGTTATTTTATAATGTTTATTAGTAGTGTCACTATATGTCCAGGGGTGGATAGGGCATGTTTAGCTTACCGGACATTTTTAAGAATATTCCATGTATAAAAAAAGATTCAATATTTAGTTTATCAGTCACCTAGTTTAATTTATATCAATGTTAAATATTATAATATTACCTACCTATATAAGTGTAATTATTTATGTCTAATTGGGAATAAATTATATTGTTACATTGAACACCTACAAGTTACAACTATGGTAAACATAATCAATATTAATATTTTTTATACATCAATAATTAATATTTGACAAAAAATAAAAAAAGTTGAAGTTTGAAATAATTGTAAAGATGTAATTGTTATGATCTCGTCGTTCTGTTTTAGACTACCAACGACATGTTTTCTTCTCAGTCTCCTTCTCCGTCTTCTTTAAAAGATGGTTAACCATCATTCAACCTTCAAAAGGCGTTGGACAAATGTGTGTCTGATTGGGATAATGCTAAGGCACCTAGAGATAAAGCAGAAGCAGACCTTGAGCTTAATTCATCCACACGGCCGAAGGATGACAAGCCATTTTTAAAAAAAAAAAACACCTAGTCGTTAGAACTAGAGCCTATATTATTTTAAATTATATTATTATTATACTATTTATATTATATTATTATATTATTTTTTCATTTTTATTTTTAAATTGTACGCAGCCGTTTAATACGAAACGAGTTGCTAACAAAAATAAATGAGATTGTTTTTGTTCTTAAGTTATCTATTTAAAATAATATTAAAAAATATTATTGTTGTAGTAATTACGAATTCGGAATTACATTTAAAATGTTTTGAAAATCGAATTATATATGTCGTATTAATAACGACTGTAAACTATTGAACGTCACGTATTGAATAAAATGTGTCGATTAATTTACTAAACGTGAAGTATTTTTTTGTATTTCTTCTGCTTTATATAACTGCTTATGTCCGTTGAAAAAATGGTGGTGTAATTTTAAATTTAAGTTAATATATTTATTGATTTTTGTTTTTATTAAGGATTATATCAATTTTTTGATTAAAATTAAGTCAAAGTGAATTTCGTATGGTATTGAAAACAATTATTTAAAAACTCAAGTCCAACCTTGATACAACAGTGCCTAAACAATCGAGTGTCAAAATCTATGGACTAATAATTCGAGCCTTTTATTTATAGGAACGAGTAAAAAGTTTTGCATAAATCGGGAATACCGCAATCTGTTACGAGTTGTTTTATAAATTAATAGTTAATAAATTCATTTCAAATTTCTATATAAATTTAATATGAGTATCCAAATTAATAAAATTTGTTGACCGGACCATGTAATATATTTTCTAATATTATAAAACCTATTGTTATAACTTATAAGGGATTATATTGTAATATTTAATTGTATTGTATTGTATTACAATAAATACTAAATAGATTAATAAGTTAATTATATTAAAAATTAGTAAATTTAATATCTACAATATAATTATATTTAATAGGTTTATCAAAATAGCTGCTATAGTGGAATGTTACATTACAACATAAAGTATTTTTGCGATTATGATTTCCTTGTAATGGAAGAAGATTTATGTATTTATTTACTCATATTTAATTTTAGACATGTTCCACCTTCCTTATTATATTATAGTCAACTTAAATGACGTTTTAAACAAAAAAAATTCTATCTCGACTATGTATTCTACCAAAATAGATGTATCCTATGCCATTTGCCTTGGTCATCTGTAGTTATAACTTATGAAATACAATTTCTGAATAAATAATTGAATTCATCGTAAAATTATCTTATTTTTATTATGACACTTGTATATAAAAAATGTATTAACAAATGTTATAAAAACTGATAAAAATATTAAAAACTGTAATTAAAAATTGATAAAATATCAATAAAAACAAATATAAAAATGTTATGAAAAATTGATAAAAAATCAATAAAACATTGATAAATAATGTTATAAAGAAACTGACAAAAAATCAATGAAAAATAATATAAAAAATGTTATAAAAAAATGATAAAAAAATCAATTACAAATTGATAAAAAATATTTAAAAATATTATTCAAATTGATAAAAATCAATAAAAATTGAATTAATCGTTAGTGCCACCCGGCATAAGTAAAATAATATTATGATTATAATAATAATAAGGATATGGATTTTATTTTATCATGATATGGTTTTAACACTTTTAACGTTTAAGAAAATAATATAGTTCTGTATAAAATAAACTCAGAATAAAAAACTGATAAAAAATTGATAAAACAATTCAATAAAAGAATCAGTATTTTTTTTATAAAATATGTTATAAAAAAATTGATATATTTTTTTAAAAATGTAATAAAAAAACTTATAAAAAACTGATTAAAAATATTTAAAAAATGATAAAAAGGATGGATAGTTTGTTATCGTGAATCAGAACCATATCTTCGCCTTGTTTCCAGATTTATACTGCTTCACCTTCATAGTTTATCTCTGTATAGCCCAGCTTGAACTGTGGCTGTTGAAATCACCTATGACTATGTTAGGTTTGTTTTGTAGGCTGTTTTCAGATTTGAAATTGGGAGCTATGAAATGAAAATTTAGTGGTTTATAGATTGATGAGACTGAAATGTTCGGGCACCATATTATAATAAGACGTTCATGTATATTCATATTTTTTGTAAATCATTGTATGGATACATTGAAGCAGTTTTATACTTTGAGTGGATCAAAAATTGCATTAGTTTTATGAACGGGGTTAGGTGGTTTTAGTTATTTACATGATACTACCGCTTTTGAGGTAAAACGAATGTGCCCTAAAAGTTTCATGTCATAATTTTTTTTTTTTTTTGAAACAAATAACAAAACAAACTTACGTTTAAGTTATAATTGGGGAAATACATATCAAATAAAGGCTTATAAAACCGGAAAACTAATATATGAATGCAACTAAAATATACGAATAGCCAAATTAGGGAGCGTGGTTGGTAAATTAGCCTCTGAAACGGCGTGTTTTACCTGAGCTTGGACAAGCACCTTCACTACAGTAAGGATAACAATAACTACATTTTGGACTTGGAATAATTGTCACGAAGAACTAGCAATAATAAATACAACAGAATATACGAATTATTAAACCAGAGTATTTATTACAATACTATTTTAGAATAACGTACTGTACTTTAAAATTCAAAATTAAACTTACTATTTTGTATCCAAGATAATTTACAATCTGTACAAAAGTTATTACAATAGGTAAACAATTCAGAAGTTTGCCAAACCCGGATTTTTTTGCAACAAATCCTTGCCATACATACAAACGTGATTCAACCAATCGTTCCTCTCCCAACAAACAATCTTTTTATTTATTTTAAAAATGATATCAATACATTTTATAAATTGTAATATTTTTTGTAACCATGGATAATTAATTTTTATTTAAATACTTTGTTCTATTATAATTGTATTGTCAACTATATTCAGTTAGAAATCAATATTTGTTTGTTTGAAAAAGAGTGAATTCTTTACACAAAATAATTTGAATATGGCGAGGTTTTTCAAACAGCAAGCAGTGTTCAACGCTATTAGAACATTTTCAACGATGAGCAGGTTTGACCATAACATCGCAGTAACCTACCTACTTTTTCTGAATTTTGAAACAAAAATTCAAATATATTTCCTTGTCATTTACCTATTTCAGAAGTCTTATGTTTATATTCTTTTCTTAACACTACAGCCTTCATTTTTCGCCATCATGATTGCGCAACGTAAAATTTGCATCCTATAATTTCCATGCCAGCTCATGTATCTATGATTAGTTCCTTCTTGAGAAGTCCTTAAATCGACAGTAACTTTTGTAAGTTTAAATTGTAAACCTTGATCAAAGCAAAAAAGGATAATTGATTTTAATTTTTTTATATAAGCATCTTTTTGCTTGCCTTGAAGTCAAAAAAAAATACAAAAGAAACATATAAATTATCTTTATAACCATGAATAGAAAATAATTGATAAAGATTCTAACGAACATTGGAAGTTTAAATTTGCAATAAGCAATTTATATAAAACATATAAATTAAGTGGCCCAATTACCGAGTCTACTTGTTATAAATGTAAGACTTTAATGGCTCAATAACTATACCCCTTTTTGAAAAAAGGTTAATTATGAGCGCCTATTCTTTGCACTGTTAATTCAACTTGTTATGCAAATATGTAATTTTATTTGATAAGTCATTTTAAAATTTATTTCTGTATAATAAACTATACGAATATTAGCTCACTACTCCATCAAACACTTAGGCTTAAATTAATAGATATATTCTTTATCTATACAAAATTAATTTATAAGGACATTTATAAATATAAAAAAAAAGGTAAATGGATGTCACTCTGTTGTATAGTAGTTTACAGAGGGTCACTGTATAATGGATTGTATTCAATTTGAATTCAATGACATCATATACGAAAAACAATTCTGAGCGGAGACGGTTCGTCGGTCTGGATATTTTATATTGTTTGTATATTTTTCTACCTGAATCCGTGAACGTCGTTGCCCGTTAAATGTGAAAACTCTATATGACGCAAACTTTGTTCAATTCATAATTTAATATTCAGTTTATGATAATGAAAATTAATCTTAACTTTTCCGTTGCCGGGAAAAAAAATTCTGATTCGAAGTATTAAATAATCAGGTAGGCAATCTACCTGTGGTAGATCACGGGCCCCATGCTGTTTGTACGTAAGTGTATGGTTTAACTCTAAAGTATCAAAGTTATACCAAGTTTGTCGTATTCTTCCTATGGTGGATTAATATAACCAATTAATACAAAATCCTAACATACTCTATTGCGTTACTGTATTTTTAACATTCAGATTTCCTACTTTTTCAGTGGATTTTCCTAAAATTTTCTTTCGTAGAACCCTTCTCCGTAATATACTCTTTTATTCAAAAAAAAATCAAGAAGATCTAATAAGTAATGCCAGAGTTTACCCTGTGCAAAGATTTTAATTTCACATTTATAAAGTTAGAAGATATATACATGTTGACAAAAAATAATAATACAAATCAACAAACATGCCCATAACCAATAGCAAGCAATATACAATACACTATTGTTATTTTAATCTGCAACTAAATTTTGTATTATTTAGTTTATTTTTTCTGGACAGATGGCGACACTGTTATATTTTTTGATATCCAAATGTTCTACTTTTCCGTTGGATTTTCCTAAAATTGTGTTATATAAGAACCTTCTCCTGACAATTACGAACACAACAAAAAAAGAATTAGGAAAATCGGTCCAGCCGTTCACGCTTGATGCGATGACCAAGGTAAACAGGGATCTATTTTTATATATAGAGATAATGTATGTTGATTTAATATTATAAATTACAACAAAATAACTAAAATCGTTATTTTTATTTGTTTCTATAGTGATAAACAAAGCATAAGAAATTAAATCCCAATTTAAGCGGTTATTTGTAATTTTTCGGTAGTTTTTCCCTTGGCATTAAATAACTATAGAGAAAATTGAAAAATGATCTCTCTAAAGTACCATCTTAATTCAATTTTCCAAAAGATAAGATACCATATATTGAAATCGAAGTGTTAAATTTGTTTTTTTTTTTTATTCATCGGATTTTAGTACGGTTGCGTTAGGCTTTTGTATTAATTTATTATATTATTTCTCCGTCGGTAGAATTAAGTAAAAATGACAAACTTGGTACAATTTTGATACTTTAGAGTTAAATCATACATTTACGTACAAACAGCACGAGGTCCGTGATCTACTGCAGATAGATTGCCTACCTGATAATACACTGCTGAGAATCAGAGTTTTTGTTCCGGGCAACAGAAAAGTTAAGATAAATTTTGAACACCATACACCATACACCGAATATGAAATAACGAATTGAACAAAGTTTGAGTCATATAGAATTGGTACATTTAACGGGCAACGAAGTGCCAGTGGAAGCAGCTAGTATAAATATAATATACTTTGGTAATATTGTTTTGCAAAAATGGCCTGCTTTGTAAATGGTGGCTGATTTCAATGATAAGTTTTCGAGATAGTCGTTGTACATATCTATGGTTCAATTATTGGTAGACAATGTAATATTAATAATGAATACATTTTACAGTTCAGCCATGCCAGGAAGAAAATTAACGGAAACATCTCCCAATTATGTTATCAAAAAAGGTGTTGCGACTAGATTTCAACAGCTGCCACAACCCAAGGATAAGGTACAAGCCATGTACGTATGGATCGACGGAACCGGACAAGATCTTAGAGCAAAATCCAGAACACTTGACTTTATACCTACAAAACCGGAAGGTATGTCATCGATTTGTCGTGAATCTTATCCGAAATATTAGATAACTACCTGTAATATAAACTATACTCGTTTAGTCCTTTGTAATACATAGTCTAAGTTGGGTTAAATGTAGTTATTCTACATGAAGTTTAATTGAAAAAATTAGACCTATATTGATAGACCACTGAAATCACTAAATTATCTAACCCCTTTTTGAACCATGCCCCCAACAGAAAGATAATTTACTCAAAAAAAAACATCAAATTCTGTGGCCTCATTAGTTAACAAAATATCAACGGTTTCTATAAATATTCTAAAAAACCAACCAGCGATTGAATCATAGTTAATTCAAATTTATTGTACACCCAGTGGCCTATGATAATTCGGGTTAATTAATAAAAAATAAATAAATAAGTAGTCAAAAGTAATAGAAATTATTTTCCTGTGATTAAAATATTAAGTTTATTTAGAAATATTAAGAATATATAAAATATCTATAAAAAAAACTCATTTTACTGTTATTAAATAATATATTATTTCAATCTATATAGTACTGACGTACTGTTAAGTAATATATATTTGAATTTGTTATATACTTCGCTGTGTTCAAGTAATTTTTTGTTATAATAAATTAGTCAAAGAAAATTATGGTTCGCCTAGGTACCTAATAAATAATAATAGTGTAAGTTTAGGTACTCTATTACCTCGATTCAAACTTATTATTTGCCATTTACTATTTTAATACAGAACTCCCAGTGTGGATGTACGATGGAAGCTCTACGTACCAATCTCAAGGGGAAAACTCAGATACATATTTGTGTCCTGTGGCCATATTTAACGACCCGTTCAGGTTGCAACCGAACAAACTTGTGATGTGCGAAACGTACAAACACGATCAAACTCCATCTGGTAATACAAATATATAATGTATCATTTAACTGACGAATTATTAAAAAGGATTGACCTTTGTAATAAAAATATGTCCGATTCCACTTTCACCAATTTTTTTTTTTTTGGTGGGACGAAAAAACTATTTATAAATATTGTTAATAATTGTGGAGATCTAGATATTTTGATCACACGCATATTTATTTCTACCTGCAATACTCAATATTCGGTACTTATTTTGCACTCGAAAAACAATTGGTAGATAAGGTATGTTACGAGTATTTTTCAACGAGTGGAACTGATAGTGTCTTGTTCTTACAAGTGTCTCAATATAAATCATACACAGTTCCAGCGTTAAAAATATTTGCGACCTGAGCAAAACCATGTCTTTATGGTAAATAGAAAATTGGTACTATTAAATATTTTATTTTCAGTGGTTCTAAAAATGTGTACAAAAATAAAATAAATATAAACTCACAATAGTGTAAAATATATCTTTATATATTATATAATTCTACTGTACGTGTGTTTTGATTGAACTCCTCCTAAACGGTTGGACAGATTGGAATAATTTTTTGTATGCGTTTGGGTGACGCCCCAGATGGATTTTATTCACAAATCATCCCCCTAGATCCAATCAGAGGATGTGCTCAAACAGGAATTGAGAGATTTACGGAGGAAATTTTTGTTTATAATTGGTTGCCGTGAGTTTTAAAGCTATGATAATAATAATTATTGGTTGTCGTGAAATCGGTGTATTCATTTAATGCATTTAATTTTTTTGTAAGCTGTGTTTTGATATTATATGTATCGCAATTACGTAAATATTGAGCGTATTTTACTCACATATAAGTTACGTATATAAATCAAGGCCACATCTTCGTAGACGGTGAGGATATATTGGTCGGCAGACTCTGCATTCACAATTAGTTCAGCCGCTTAGGCGGAGTTCAGTAACATACTTGGTACCTATAACTTTGATACTTTAGAGTTAAATTATAAAGTTACGTACAAACAGCATGGTGTCCGTGATCTACCGCAGGTAGATTTCCTACCTGATAATACACTGCTGCGAATTAGAATTTTTATTCCACGCAACATAAAAGTTACGATAAATTTTGAACACCATACACTGAATATTAAATAACGAATTTAACAAAGTTTGAGTCATATAGAGTTGGTAAATTTAACGGGAAACGAAGTGCACGGATCAGCTAGTGAATGCATATATGTATAATTAAATATCACTTCGAGATTCCTATAATAATGTGAAATATCATTAAAAATTTTTTTTCATATATTTTATATTTATAGATACAAATCACCGTAAAGCTGCTTTAGAGGCCATGACTAAAGCTGCCAATCAAAAACCGTGGTTTGGTATCGAACAAGAATACACGTTACTCGACACTGACGGCCAACCGTTCGGATGGCCAAAGACTGGATATCCAGGTCCTCAGGTACGTTTCGTGTATACGTCATGACGGTCGATGGATGTGATGTAACCAGCCATGTCACAGAACATTACAGACAGGGTCCATATTTTAAGGAAATATAATCAATAGAAAAAGCTTTTAAAATGTCAAAAATGGCAAAACAAAAACATTTAGTTTATATGAAAAAAGCAATTACAAAACGAACAAAAAAATTTGATAGAATTTAGTTGTTTTTTTAGCTTGTAAACAAATTAAAAGCTTTATTGAATTTATATAAATCTATCACATCAATTGAAAATTGAACACAAAAAAAGGCATTTATAAGTAAAAAGACAAAAAAGTACATCCATCATCTTAAATATTAAATAAACCACAATTTTATATAAAAACTAATTTTCTATTACTGTTATAGAAATAAAAGGATTTTGCCTTCAAATATTAACCTTAATTATAAATTATAATATAGTCACTTAACGATCCAACGGTAAATACTGAAATTCAATTCACGGTGTTAAATGTGTATAGGGTCCGTACTATTGCGGTGTCGGCGCTGATAAAGTTTATGGACGTGAATTAGTGGAGGGTCATTACCGTGCATGTCTGTACGCCGGAATCAACATAACTGGAGAGAATGCCGAAGTTATGCCAGCTCAGGTACCTTTATAATTTACACGCTCATTAGTATTAAACATTTACGTGCATCATCTAACGCAGATGCATACAATTTGCATATGTTTTAATACACAGGTACTTAGATGCGTTGGATAATTCTATATAATAAATAATATACGCTGTGTATAGCGTTATACTGTTCAAATTTTTTTATTGGTGATTGTTTGAAGTCGAATAAAATACATAGATTTTATTGTAAAACCCTGTTTCACAATCACTGGAATAAGTGAAAGTAAAAATTGTCTTGGGTAATTTTAATCAAATTACATTTATTTAAATTATATCACACGAATTTGAAACGCATTTTAGACCGACTTCTATTAAACAACATTGAAATTCTTATAAATTCAATATCTTTTATACTTATATGTTAATACTTAAATGTAAACATTTTTAATTTTTTTACATTTTAGTGATCTTGCGGGGAGGTAGTTTTATCAGTAAATACTCATTATTTCAATAAATATTTTCATGATAAATGTATTTTTCGTCCAAGATAATTTTAGTTTTGCAATATGAATTTTAAAAAACATTTTAAATCAATATATTAGAAAAAAATATGATATCTTCCTCATCTGAACTATTAATATCTATTACATTTTTTAACTATACTCGTTCCAAATTTTAAAACTGTAAATATAAAATAAAATTGGAAATATTTGTGACGGGTTGGCTTCAAAACAGCTTGACCGATTTGGCTGATTCTTTTTTTGTTGTGTTCGTAATTATCAGGACAAGGTTTTTATGAAAGAACATGATAAGATACTACACCGAAAAAATAAGAAATATGGATGTTAAAAATACGAAAATGGCCTCACATCTGTCAAAAAAAAAAAATAAACTAAATAATAAAAAAATTAGTTTGTCGTTGCAGATTAAAATAATAATAGTAAATTATTATATTGGTTGCTATTGGTTAATCGTGCATGTTTGTTGATTTGTATTATTATTTTTTGTCAATATATATATATACTATCTGATCTCGAGAACTTCGTTGCCCGTTTAATGTATTAACTCTATATGACTCAAACTGTGTTCAATTCGTTATTTAATATTCGGTGTATGGTGTATGGTGTTCAAAATTTATCTTAACTTTTCTGTTGCTCGGTATAAAAATTCTGATTCTCAGCAGTATATTATCAGGTAGGCAATCTACCTGCGATAGATCGCGGACCTCCTGCTGTTTGTTCGTAAGTGTATAGTTATAGTCTATAACTCTAAAGCAGTCATTCTCAAAGTGGGCGATAGCGCCCCCTAGTGGGCGTTGGTGGTCTTCAGGGTGGGGGGGGTAGGATGCCCGAAGGAATTTTGGGGGCGTTGAGTTGGGTTTAGGGGGCGATACAAAAAATTATATATATAGATATTATATTATATTAAAAAAAAGTCTCATTTATATATTTATACATATATTAATACAATATGTAATATAGTAAATCTATATTTATTAAAACAAAATACCACACATTCATTGATCACGGATTAAATAATAATATAGCTACTAATATACCACTAATACGTAATGTGTGATGCGGTGGCCCAACTATTTCCAACTATTGTCGTGTGGATATAAAAAGTTCCTAGAAGTTTCGTCGATGTCGTCGTCCGTATTTAATAATCATTAGCGTTATCGTAACGGCGACAATAGCCGATAACTTAGTATTTATATTTTCATACTCAGGCTTTAGTATACGATTTTGTGTCGAACCGTGCTGACCGCGTTTTGGTCTTGTTTTTATTAGTCATTTTGTGCACGTATAAAATATCTACATATTTCTGAAGTGAAAACTATGTCGGAAGCAAAAAAGAAAAAAAGACAATATAGTGCGGAATACATAAAATATGGATTTATTCAAGGTCAGACAAATCCATCATCGCCAATGTGTCTCATATGTCAAAAAACATTTTCAAATGAAGCAATGAAACCTTCTCGATTACTCGATCATTTTAATAAAATGCATTCAGATATGAAAGACAAAGATGTGACTTATTTTCAAAATATGGAAAAAAAGTACGTAACTCAACCTACTTTATCAGCACTTTTTTCTGTGGCTTCTTAGCAAGAAAATGATGGGCTTCGTGCGTCGTACAATATATCACTATTAATTGCTAAAACAGACAAACCACATACCATTAGGGAAGGCTTAATTTTACCATCAATAAAAGAAGTAATAACAACTGTGCTCCATAAACCAGCGGCAGATATTATCCGAAAAATTGAATCGGGAGACGGAGGAGGAACCGCGTTAGCATTATTTCTCCTGCCACCATAATTTATTGTACATAAATAGAAAAACAATTTAATACAAAAACTGCACCCTTGGATGCGCTCCCACGACCTGACCGCCTTTTCTTAGCGATTGCTAGTAGATATTCGGCTGCTAGGGAGTGTTAATAGGGGGGCTAACAATCAAAAAATATAATTTGCTTAGGGCGTCGTTTGTTGGTGATGCCTGTCTTCGTGGCCCGGAGTTCAGCCCACCAGCCTAGAAGTCTTGTACTTGCTCACCTCCTCCTTCGTCGTCGTCCGCGTTCCTGCCCCTGCCGAACTCTCTCCTCTTCTTCTTTGAGGGTCATTATGGACTCGACCATCCTGTAGAAGAGGCGGAGCCTTTCGCCGGCCTCGGCTAGGAGGGTGGCACTCTACTTGGGGTCCGGGCTCTCTCCTCGGGGTCCGTACTTAATTCCACCTACAGTGGATTAATATAATCAATTTATACAAAATCCTGTTTTAACCTAACCGTACTAAAATCCGATGAATTAAAAAAAAACAAATTTAACCATGTGTAAAAACTCACCGTTCCAAACCCGGCCTCTACCACAACATAATCCTACAAACAGATAATGGCCATAGATGCCAGGTATTATTTTAACTGTTTTTTTGGTTGACTTTTCAATTCCATGACTTTCATATAACCATATCTAGAGATTTGTTCAGTTTTGTATTTTTGTGTATATTCTTCAGTGAATTTAATATTTTTTCATTGACTGATCTTATTTTTTTAGGTATATGATTAGAATGTTTATATCAACAGTTTTGTGTATATATGAATTTTTTTTAATATTTATAAGAAGGAATATATTTCCGGATTAGGTGTGTAAAAACACGAATTAAATTAAGAATGGAAGCATTCGTTGTTTGTTTACTACTAATTTCTGCTCATGTGTTACGATGGAAGTCTGACTGTGGATAAATATAGTTTTCTGCGAGATAATCCATAAACTGATAATGTTTTTCATCTACAGGCTTTATAGACATAAAATCCTCAGTAAAACTTATTTCAAACTAACACTGTGCAATATTCTAAGTTATCAATGTATTTTATGCATAAAGATAAATATTATTAGTAATAATATCGTGGACGGACGTGGGATATACCAAAATTATTAGCGATATTATCGCGGACGCAGTTGGGCAATTAAAAAGGTACGATATGATTAACGCGACCCACTCGGACGACGCTCCTGTTAATATAGTGCTGAGAATCTTACGGAAAACGTGGGTCAAGATGGCTATGCATTAAAATATTATATTATTTACACTTAAAAAGCTATTGCTTCCACAGTGTGGTACACACAAAAAGAACTAATCACTCTAATTTTTTTCCGGGAAACGAAGTTTTGGTTATTTTTGAACACCATACACCATATATTAAATAATGAATTGAACAAAGTTTGAGTATGAGATAGAGCTGGTACAATTAACGGACAATGAAGTGCTCGGGATCAGCTAGTTTTATATACAATTATATTGTCTTATATTATAATAATATACTTTCCAGGTAATTAAATTAATTGTTTATTTCAGTGGGAATTTCAAATTGGACCAGTTGAAGGTATTAGCATTGGTGATCATTTATGGATGGCTCGTTTCATATTACACCGTATTGCCGAAGAGTTTGGCATTGTGGTAACACTTGATCCAAAACCAATTCCGGGTGATTGGAATGGTGCCGGCGCCCATTGCAATTTTTCAACTCAAGCTATGAGAGGAAACAACGGAATATGGTAAGTTATAGTTTAAATTGGGAATATATTTTTAAGAGTTTTAAAATTGCAATCTTAAGATCAATAATTGTTTCAGTGAAATCGAAAAGGCTATTGAAAAATTGTCCAAACAACATATGAGACATATTAAGGCATACGATCCCCACGGAGGCAAAGATAATGAACGTCGTTTGACTGGAAAACACGAAACTTCGTCCATTCAAAATTTCTCGTCTGGTTAGTACTCTGAAGTACGTATTATAGCACTGCTCATAGTACAACCAATAATGTATACAAACAGCAGAAGTTGAAAAACGTTTAGAATATTTTCAAAAAGTTCCATTTAAACTACTATAGTAAAAACTAAAACTATCATATAAATTATTTTATACAATGTTACAGCAGAAACAATAAACATAAACAAATATACATAGTGATTCACCAAGCAAGTTCATTCAAATTTTTCGATTAATAATAAATTAGTTCAAATTCTGATATTTGATATTTTTAAATATACTTTTTTTAAGACCGAATTTTAAAATTTATGACATTTTTGTACTAAGTACTTCAGAAGAGGTGTGTGGCTATACAAAAAAGTATTTTTTTAAAACGAGAGCTCTCTTTTACTGTAAATTATTTAGTGGAATATTTTTTTTAATTTTTTATTTATCTAATTCAAAATTCGGACTGTTACAAACATTTAATCATATGAGAAACTACTAGCTCGAATTTAAATTTAATTTGAATTTAATTTAAATTAACTTCATCAAACTGTTCTAAAAAAATATCGAATAAATAATTTATAGTAAATAGAGGGTTCTCATAACAAAAATAAAAATTCTTGCATCGCCACAGGACAACTTTAGGTTGTAAAAACACATAAAATCTTAAGAGTTCAAAAATACTGTCTTAAAACAGGTATATTTATAAATAAAAAATGGTGGGCATATGGGCGGCACTCTGCTGTACAGTAAATTACAAATGGGTCACTGTAATGGATGGAGTTAAATTTGAAAATTTTTTTAAATTTAAATTTCAAAGATATAATATCATTGTATAAGAAAAACGATTCCGAGCGAAGACGGTCAGTTATCCTATGATATTACTTAGTATATTTAATGGTATGATTATGAATAAAATAATTTATTCATAACCAGTTTACGTGGAACTTTGATTTAAAATTCTCAATTGTTAGCTAATAAAAGTTAAACAAATTATACATTTTTAACAACAAAATAATTATTAAATTTGAAATTTGAAATTTTGTCAAAATTTAAAATTGAAATGCCTATAAAAAATTTGCATATTTATTTTTAATATTTTTCAACTGCTATTGTAACAATAAATCAGGAGTCTTGTATTAAATTTTCACGCTTTTTGGCCAAACAAATAAAATTTGGTTGATATTTGTAGAAAAAAAACACAGATCATTGTAAAACTAATACATTCATGTCTCCGCTCTGATTTATAAGTTAGGATTTTAAATTGATTTAAATAACTGCACTAATTATGAAAAAAGAGAATGATTGGTAAATTATTCTATATACGAGTTTTTGTTTAATTCTTTATATTTGGTTTTTAATTCTATAAATAGAACTTTGATTTTTTTAAATTTATAATTCGCATAAACTTTTAAAAGTAACTTTTAATTGCAACATACCCTAAAATAAAATTTAACAAGATCAAATATTTTTTACTCGAAAACAAACTAAAAATTATTGGTTAAATTCGGCCCCCGATACTGAATTGCGATAATAAGTTCACTTAAAACTAGTTTATCATTGTTTTAGGCGTGGCCAACCGTGGGACCAGTATTCGTATTCCTCGAGGTGTTGCTGAAGAGAAGAAGGGTTACTTAGAAGATCGTAGACCAGCTGCCAATTGCGACCCATACAAAGTGACCCAAGCCATTGTACGCACCGTGTGCCTAAATGAATAAAGAAGATATTAAGAAATATTATAAATAGCAATGTTGTATAGAACATTTTAACATAAAGGTTTGGTGAAAATAACGTGTGTCTAAAACTTTTTGTTAACGTAAAACCAAAAATAAAAAAATTAAATTGCAAAAACAGGATTTGCGTAAATATCTACTATTTTTCTTCACTTATACTACAAGGAATTACGATGAAGAATATTCAGAATTTAACTTCTTAAAAAAAAATGTTATGAAAATCAATGGAATGCCGCATCCAATCACATTGACGAAACCACGAGGGATTCTACAAGAAAAACGAGATAGTATCCTACAAAATCTGTCTCAAGTTCTCCCAGCCAACAGACAAATTTTTTGGAAAAATATTCCAACATGCTAATTATAAAAATTATGTATAAAGTATTTATTTTTTATTTATAAATTGACTTAGAAATAATATTTTTGTTTTGTGAATTCATTAAAATTTAAATGTATAAATAATTTTATAATATCATAAATTATTACCAACGAGTTACGACATTATTGCGTTTAAATAAAGCATCAAAAGTTTATAGCAATAGTATGGTACGACGTAAAAAGTAAAATATCTTGTCAATTATTAATTTAATCATATTTATAATTCTTTCATTGCATTCTTTGGGTAAAATTACATAAGAAACCATATAGCATATTTAAATAATTAGAATGTACGAGGTGTTATGATTTTACGAAAATACAAAAACGCGTTTTTCTCAAAATCGTTTTTCGGTGACCTACGGCGTTTTCGCTTATGACGGCATTGATCAGATCAGTGTTAAATAATATATTTATGTGTTGAATGTGTCACGTGTGTATTATAAAGAATGCATATATACGACTAATATGTATGTATAAGTATTAAGTATATTGAAACACTCCACATTCCATATGGCTCGTAGTTATCTCGTGTTTTTATTTAGACATAGAAATATTATAAATAGCAATGTTGTATAGAACGTTTTAACATAAAGGTTTGGTGAAAATGACGTGTGTCTAAAACTTTTTTTTAACGTAAAACCAAAAAAAAAAAAAAAAAATTAAATTGTGAAAACGGGATTTGCGTAAATATCTACTATTTTTCTTCACTTATTTTTCGACGAATTTTGCTTATGAAAAGTAGGTACTGGGTCATTTTCATTTTTTACTTGTCGAATGCACAGACTAGATTCAATTTCTCACCAGAAAAGATACCGAAGCTGAAAATGAAAACGTAATAATTTAGACTACTATTCAGGTACACAGACAAACCCCAAAAAACACACCGCATTGTAAAATCAATACTTATCAGTTATCACGGTATATAAAAAAAAAAATGCTTAAAACGGTTTTATTTTCATGAAATTATAATGTTTATTAAGTTTGAGATTAAAATATTGAAAAATCGAGTTCAGTGCTGCTTGTAGAATTTTTCCCATTATTGATTGAATAAAAAAGGTCGTATTTGGTTGATTCTATTGGATAAGTAATAAGTATATTGATCCCGTAGAGTGTAAATAAGCTTTAATATTATAATTTGGATTTTTAAATTTTCTGAAATATTTCATGAAATATACCGATAATAATATAACACCATTTATTTAGGTACCTAATGTATAACCATAAACATATTAATTCGTAAATATTTGTTGATGAGTCGTTCATATTGATATTTTCAATACCTATAACCAAATAGAGATTTCAAGGGAAATATTTTAAATTCAGAATCTTAAAATAAACAATATTAAGTCTTATATCCGTAAGCCGGCGCGTGTGTGTATGCAATTTCGGTACACGGTCTATACATTATTCGGCGGTAAACTCATCTTTGCTGTTATCGGTAAAAGAATTCGGTATAGGCGAGTATTTCATTACGACGTCAACTACGAGCAATATTTATTACTTTATTCAACGTTTAAAAGTGAACAAAGGCTGCATATTTGATCATTTTTAAGCGGACAAGTGCACAACAAAGGACATATTGTATAATATTGTTATGAACAATTGTTTTTTATTTTTGTGTTCGGTTATGCCGATGGGAGGGAAAGGCGATAAACGTGCCATCCAAAAAAAAGCAAAAACACTGCTATAAAACGTTCTTTGACATCCTTAATAATATTATTCTATTATTATCAAAATTAATCAGATACGCGTCAATATTGTTGGCAGAAAAATACCCACACTCTATTTGATAATAATTACAAACTATTTGGCTATATTTCATAGCAAGTGACAATATCTCCTATAATTACTAACGTACCATACTAGAAGAAACCGTTAAAATATTTCAAAGCCATTGCAGGGGCTCTGACTATTCATATCAAACGAAATGATTTTTATTGCTTTGAGACAATTGTCCCTTATTAATTCTGAAGTTGTATCATATAATTATTCAGTTTCAATTTAATAGTAATTTGAAAAGCCTAAACATTTTATTCAACATTTGTAAAGTTTTTGACGTTTTTTGGTTTTAAAAAATCCTACTTTTGCACCCATTAGACAGGTGGAGACAAGTACAATACAAACTTTAATAGTAATATATACTTTTGTAAAATCATTTTTAAAGATTATTATTTACTACCACACGTGTATAAAATTGAAATCATGAATATTACTAAATAACACAGTAGATTTATCTGAATTAATACAACAACTTTTCTTAAAACCATCACGACTTATTTCAAAATCAAATATTTGTTCTATTTGCTGAAAATGTTAAAAAATTATGTTAAATTTGTGACCTTGTATGTCTAAATAAAAATAATCTAATAATAATAATTTTCTGAATTAACCGCGTCATGCCTTCGTTGATAATTTATTGTATCTTTCATAAGTCTAACTATCATGGAATGGAGTCGGGGAAACGTGACTCCAGCCACACCTACCATTCTAAATTGAATTTTTTGAAATTTTAGTATGCAGAATCCAGAAATATAAAATTGCTTTAAATTTCCTTTTAATGATATTGTGTATGTTTTGTTAACCATAACGTTAAGTCTTACAATATTTTTTTTTGTTTTTCGTTTACCTATCATATTCTGTTTTTAGACATGTATTATGTGTATAACGTAATAATTATATAACTAAAACGCTATTATGATGTTTGTAAGCCGTAGTTAAAACTTAACTTATTCACCTACTTATCTTTACTTCTATTATTAAATTTGTGAGTAACAAAAGGATATGTCGACTAATCTTTGCTTAAACGAAAATTATAATGGGTCAAGTCTACTAAACTGTTTTAAACGATGCAAATAAATTTTATAATAAATAAAGTTACTGTATTTATCAATTATCATACCCTATAAAATGCATTCGTATATTTTATGGTAAGATCAAAATATTTGTTTAGTAGAATATTATAATATTACAGTTTATACATGTTTAGGGACGTAAAATATTATTGGTATATTTACACATATTTTTTTGATTGTGAGTAAGGTAAAATAAGACGTAGAATTCTTTGAACATAGGTTTATGGTTTATGTTCGCATCATTCCATTATACCCAATGATAGATAAAAATAATAAATTTTATAGTTATGTGGTGTTTTCCACCTCCCATTTTTACCATATTTAAGTGAGTCAATTATAAAATAATTATTAACAAGATTGAAAGTTTCAAATAAATATATTATATTATAAATTGTCAACAAAAATGGATAGACATTTTGAAACTAATGTTAAAAGTAACATTAAATACTTGAAATCGCATTTATTGACTTTGGAGTTCTATGTGTTAGCCAAGATAGAACAAATTTCGCTCCAATACAGCCTGTTTTAAAATTATGTAAATAAAATATTACGAATATTGTAGTTCAAACTAATGGTAAATGATAAGAAAAATTAAAGCACTTAGAATACATTTCAAGTTATTAAGTATTAAGAAATACGAGCAATTTTTGTTTGTCATTTTTATATGTCAACAGTTAATTTTACTCAAAGATTATTCAATAGCGTTTATCTATTTTGTGCGTGTGTCTGAGAGAGAAAATACATATTTTGCTGACATCCTCTCAAGGGGCCTGATAAATGATCATTTCATTTGTCAAGAACTGATGGTACTTTAAAGAGGTCATTTTTTGATTTTATCAATAATTATTTAATGCCACGGGAAAAACCACCAAAAAATTACGAAAAACCGCTAAAAATGGGATTTTAATTTCTAACGCTTTGTTTATCACCATAGAAACGAATAAAAAATAATAATATTATAATATTAATTCAACTTACATGATATAATAAAATAATAATAACAGTATAAAATATCCAGACTGATAAACTGTCTCCGCTCAGAATCGTTTTTCTTATACAATGATATTATATCATTGAAGTCAAGTTTAATACAATCCATTATACATTGTCCCACTTGTAATCTACTGTACAACAGAACGACACCCACTCGCCCGCTTTGTTTTAGTTTTTTTTTCTGTGAATGTCAATTAAATGTTATTTGTTAAGTAAAGAAGCTTGAAAATTTAATACAAGGTTCTTAATTTATTCTTACAATGAAATTTGAAAAATATTAAAAATTCATATTAACAGTTTATTTTTATAAGTATTTATAAAGTTCGAATTTTGACAATAGGCGTAAATATCACGAAAATGTGCAAATAATTTTGTGTTAGAAATTCCTAGAAATGTTTTCTTTATAAATCTAACGTTATAAAATGTAATACAAGATTTCTTATAAGGTTATCCACCTTTATCAAAAAAAAAAACTTTTATTAGACGATTGTCGGATGCTGTGATCACTAAAAAAAAAAATATAAACGAGTTAGAAAATGTGTTTAAGTGACTCTAATTAAGGCGGGATAGGTTATACGTGTAAAAGTGTCTAGGTTAGTAAAACTATTTCAATCCTTAAAGATAATATTTTTTCATTTTTTTATGTAACCTTAACTATTTTTTTGTGTTTATGACACTGCTGTGATTATAATTTTCCTATACTTTCTATTTTTTTCATAGTAGCTATTGATATTTCAATATGTATATACAAGAATCGTTTAATTATAATATTTAATTTATGATAAAAATATTACGATTTTGTTTTTCGTTTATTGATAAAGTTTATTTAAAAAATTGTATTTCAAAAAAACCTGCACTTAAATAATATTCATATAAGCAATTACTAGGTGTCTCTGATGATCTGTTCCTAAAAATGACTTAACCGTTGTATGTGTTTACAGTATAAATTCGTATTACAGTTTCAATGTTTCATGTATGTACTTTGATTCCAAAAAAAAAGTTTATACTTTGCGTTTTTTAATAATTTTCAAATTTTAGTTCATATATTTAATTTCTTAAAGCATTGTATTGTTTTTTAGGGAATTAAACACAATACAGCTATCTTTTCTATTTTTTTTTTTTTTAAGATTTTTACTCAGAATAATAACATTGATACTAACGTGTGCTGTTTATATCTCATCAAATATTATATATTGTAGTTTTTCGAACGGTTCCTTACTTCCGTCTGAAGTAGAAACTGAGAATATAATGGGAAATTAAATGAGAATAATTTTTTTTCCAGGTTAAAAGTATACGTAAAAAATATAAATTATGAAATAAATGGGAACTTTTTAATTCAATAAATATATTTTTTGTTTTAAAACTAAATTAAATAAAGTGCATGATTTTGCATTTTTATTGCATACACACATTAATTTAGGGTATATTTGGGTTTCATTAGGACATTACATTCCCAACTATAATTATGACCTTTTATTGTTAGCACTTATAAAACAATAACGTCAAGCGTATACTGCAGTAACAGTTTTTTTTTACAAAAAGTACTCACTTTGCTTAACAAACATACATTTAGATTTTTACCATTATATACCTACCAAATACTATGTATACCACCTAATTGTTGATGATTTTCAATATTCTGAAATATATAACATATTGATATTAGTACAAATGATATTTATTTTTACATGTTATGTCATGTTAATTTTTACATGTTGAAACAAGTTACGTTATATAGTTAAACTTTTTAAATGTAATTCCCATTAGGCACGGAGAAAATTATTTAAACCAAATAACATATTGTTACTTCCTAACACTTCTATTTTGTATAAGACCTACAAGTGACAACTATAGTAAACATAAACATAATTGATATTTTTTTATACATCAATTATTAATATTTAAGTTAATTTTCAATATAATTGTAAAGATGTAATTGTTATGATCTCATCGTTTTGTTTTAGACTTCCGACGACATGTTTTCTTCTTCTTCTTCTTCTTCTTCTTCTGATGGTAAACCATCATCCAATCTTCAAAATGCATCGGACAAATTGGATTTGGATAAGGCTAAGGCAGGCAGAGAGAAAGCCGAATCAAACCTTGCGAATTTTTCACCCACACGGCCCACGATGTGGCAAAAGGATGCCAAGCCAACTTTTAAAAAATCACCTAGTCGTCTAAACTAGTTTCTATATAATTTTAAATTATATTAAAATATCCTTTGTATTATATTATTATATTATTTTTCATATTTTTTTTTTTTTTAGTTATTCATTTAAAACATTAAACAACATTAAAAAATATAACTGTTGTAGTAATTACGAATTACATTTAAAAATTTGTATAAACCGTATTATATTATGTCGTATTAAAAACAAATTTCAACTATTGTACGTCACGTATTGAATAAAGTATGTCGGTTCATTTACTAAACGAGAGGTACCTATTATATTTTCTGTATTTCTAGTGCTTTATATTGCTTATGTCCGCTGAAAAAACGGTGTTGTAATTTTGATTTAAATATGTTTATCAATTAGATGTTTTTATTAAGGTATATATCAATTTCGTTGATTAATATTAAGTCAATGTGGGTTTCGTATGTTATTGAATACAATTATCTAGAAACTCAAGTCCAATCTTGATGAAAATGTTAATCTCACAAACCATAGTTTTCGAACAGCGTCTAAACAGATATAGTTATTAGTTACTTAAATCTATAAACTAATATTCTAGCCTTTTATTTTAGGGTTATGGTAACCGGTAGGTATAAGTAAAAAGTTTCGCAGTAAATTGGATGGATTAATAAGTTAATTATATTGATTACAAAATCATCTTATCGATATGTTATTAAAAATGTAATCATATCTATTTGACGACATTCATTATTCTTATATTCAAATGTCACCGCATTGATTAATGTTGGCTTTAATTAATCCAAATACTATTAATGTTATGATAAAATGATTTGCATATCGATATAATTATTAAATATTATAATTTTTATTAAATCAAGATTAAAATATTGAGTATTTATATTGCCATTGTAACATTTAGTTTTTATGAAAACCTAAATTAATTAAATTAATTGGAAAGACAATAATATTTATCGTATTCAGATAAATATAAAGTCAATACTATACGAAATATACAGTATCTTATATAGATGAAGTTGTCGAGAGGGAATGTTATGTTAATGGGAAAAATTCTACAAGCAGCACTGAACTCGATTTTTCAATATTTTAATCTCAAACTTAATAAACATTATAATTTCATGAAAATAAAACCGTTTTAAGCATATGGAATGTGGAGTGTTTCAATATACTTAATACTTATACATACATATTAGTCGTATATATGCATTCTTTATAATACACACGTGACACATTCAACACATAAATATATTATTTAACACTGATCTGATCACTGCCGTCATAAGCGAAAACGCCGTAGGTCACCGAAAAACGATTTTGAGAAAAATGCGTTTTTGTATTTTCGTAAAATTATAACACCTCGTACATTCTAATTATTTAAATATGCTATATGGTTTCTTATGTAATTTTACCCAAAGAATGCAATGAAACAATAATAAATATGATTAAATTAATAATTGACAAGATATTTTACTTTTTACGTCGTACCATAGTATTGCTATAAACTTTTGATGCTTTATTTAAAGTATTTAAACGCAATAATGTCGTAACTCGTTGGTAATAATTTATGATATTATAAAATTATTTATACATTTAAATTTTAATGAATTCACAAAACAAAAATATTATTTCTAAGTCAATTTATAAATAAAAAATAAATACTTTATACATAATTTTTATAATTAGCATGTTGGAATATTTTTCCAAAAAATTTGTCTGTTGGCTGGGAGAACTTGAGACAGATTTTGTAGGATACTATCTCGTTTTTCTTGTAGAATCCCTCGTGGTTTCGTCAATGTGATTGGATGCGGCATTCCATTGATTTTCATAACATTTTTTTTTAAGAAGTTAAATTCTGAATATTTTTCATCGTAATTCCTTGAAGTGTACAATATAAATTCCCCACGTTTGACTTGAACAGATACTTCTTCTTTGAGTAAAATACGATTTGTTGATTTGGTCAATTTTTGCTGTGCTTTATAATCCTTCCATAAAAAAAAGTCCGAGTGTTCCATTTTTTTTACAACAACTTTAGATTTATTTGCATTGCCAACAGCAATGGCTTACAGACTTGCATTCGCACATCAAATTTATCAGATAAAAATAACTTCAAACTATTTAGTCTTTTACAATTTTCGTCATTTTTATGTGGTTTGACGTCAAAACGTTCGAAAGTATTTAAAATATAAGCTTTTCTTTCCGACCAATTCATTTCCCAATACTGTTTATTTATTTCTATTCTGCGATTTCCCGTAATTTTGTGTGTACATTTGTTTCTACATTTATCATGTTCGCACCCAGGTAAAACAGTATGTTTATATTTCAAAAGTAATACTAATAGTAAACTCCTAGTACCTATCAGATACGAATTTTATTCAAATCATAGGCATCATTCTGAGTACTTTGTAAATTAAATTATGTTTAAATCATATCAATATCATATATAGATCTCATAGAGAGGGTCTCTTAATATACTAAGTGTTAAATATGTAATACTTACGTATTATATACGTACATACACCGCAGTGACTTCAAGCATCGAACTCAACCCCGTATCCACGAATACAACTACATACCCACATAAACTTATTATGATATTTCATTATATATATGTACATTATTTTAAGATACTAAATATAATAAAATTGTGGAATAATCATACATACCCTTTAAACTAAGAACATAAAATCACTAATCAACGTTAAACAATATCAGAACACCAATGTCTTATACCCATAATATTATAAACCCTTTAATATATATTATTCTAACTACTTTTACAATTTATTATTACTCTTTCCTTTCCTCTTTATATTTTCGTATTTTTAATCTACTACATCATACAACTTTCAAAAGATTTTAGTTTTATTTTTGGGTATCCATAATTATGCATAAGAAAATGCATTTTTATTTTTTTAATATTGTTGACGACACAACTTGAAAAGGTTCCTCACAATTTTTAATAGTGAATTGAGCTTGAATCTTTTTTAAGAGCGTCCAGAGTTAAAGTTTTAACATAATTCGTAAAAACCACGAAAATTACGAAAATTTGCATATTATTTTTAGTTCAAAACTAATAAAAAACATTCTATGTTTATCTAGGATTTTAAAATTGAATAACACATTTTCCCATAAGTTATCCGGCATAAAACAGGTTTTCTGGAAAGTCAAATTAGTTTTTTATATGCGTTTGAAGTAAGGTATTGGATATTATCCCATAATTTTACAAATTCTCACAAATTTTCTTGTTTTGTTGTAATTCAATACTAATAATTGTAGGTACATGCAATTTTGACTCAATGTTTATTTGATAAGTTACTGTACTAGATTAATTTTTCAAAATAATTTGATTCGTTTTGAGATATTTAAGGATATTTTCAAATTTCAATTTTTTTAATTTTTTAGACAAAGTATACCGGTTTTAGTTATTTTGTTGCAATTTAAAAATATTATTCGTGGGTTCTTGAAACTTATAAATTATCTTATTTGAATACGGACAGTGGCATTTTAAAATGCATTATTTGCAGCAAAAGATAATTTAGCCTACTTCAGTACTGTAACGTGGTCAGGGGTACGACCAGTTAAATATAAGCAGGGGTGGATTGGGCCACCGGGAATTCGGGAGTTTTCCCGGTGGGCCGCTTCTTAAAATAATTATGTATTTTAAAATATAAATTCTTAAATACCTTTTACTCTCGTGCGCAATAAATTTGCATTTTTTTTCCGATTTTTCAAAATACGAATCGGATTGAGGACAATATGCAACAGTATAATAGATAGGCAATCTACCTAAGGTGGATTGAGGACACAACGATGAGTGATAGAAAGCGAAAATAGTATTTATCGAAAAGCCGAAACAGAAAATGTAATATTATAGCTGTATTACTTGCTTGGACAATTAAAATCGAAAACATCCATCAATTTGTTATGTAAAATCACATTGGGTGGTCTTGAGGTAACAACAAACTTCGGAACAAGTCTACTTTACTTGACAAGTAGAGAATAGAAAAAATCAACCAGATTTGAACAGGAAGCACTGTATAATATCGAAAACTATGATTTGTTATAACTTTTGAACAGGGCCTAAGGTTCCCACAATTTTTTTCAAACTCATTTGAATTTAGTATACTAGTACAGTTGTACACATATTTTGAAATAAATTGAAATAAAAAGGGTATCCGGTAAAGTAGACTTATACCAATCGTATATTTTTTAAATATATTATTATAAAATGATCTGGTTTAATCTCATTCAGCGTAAAGAATTAACCACTGAAGCTGGAGTCTGCAGTGCGCGCCTATATTATGCTATAGAGTATAGATGATTGTGATCGACCGTACCATATACCAAATACCAGCGTGTCTTTATAAAATAAACGATAATTTGGTGGGCACATTGTTGGAAGTATCATTGTAATTTTTCTGGTTGTTTAGAATTGAAGTACCTACATAATGTTATTTTGAATAACAATATTGCAACCACAGAAAATCTTTTTTTGAAAAAATAAAAAGATATAGGTATATAGGTTTTGCGTGTTGATTTAATTCATTTACCTATCAGGTATACTAAGTGTGAATAAATAATAAGCTTTTATGCTCATCGTGATTGAAAAAAAATTTTCTATACGAAATATATATATGTGAAAAAAGTTTTTATCGAAAATAGTTTAAAAAAAAATTACAAATTCCGAAAAACTTCTCAAAACTATAAGTACCTATCGCAAAAAAAGTCAAAATATTATGAAAATGTTACCATTTATTTGAAATGCTAATGTAAATATTTGGTAAAAATCTCTTGGTCTACCTACACTCTACAGCTATTAAGTTTTGAGTAACATCAAAAAAATTAAAATCGATTTCCCCAAAAATTGATTTTGCGTAAAAATAATCACTTTCTTACACTTTTGTTTTGTTTTTCTCTACGCTTTCTAATACTACTTGGAATTTTCAATTTTGACTTCCCAAAAGTACCGTAACAACTAGGTTCACTTTTCTATAATCGAGGAAATAGGTGTTTTTATATTTCAAATAATTTGGCGTTGTTGGCTGATGAGCTAAAGGTTGTTGATTTTAGTTCCAATTCTGGAAACACACCTCCCCCCTCCCCCACCACCCTGAGACTTGTACCAAAAATATCCTGCTAAAAAATGTCCGGTAACAAAATATATAAAATATAAAATATAAATATATAAAAATTAGTTATGAAAATAAATATGAAATAAATATATAGAAATTAGTTAGTTAGTTAAAAATGTATAGTATAGTATAGTACGTATAGTATTTTAGAAAAACAATCAATAATAGTCCCTATATATATATATTTATATATAATCTACCTTATATACAGAAAACGGTCAGAAAAACCACAAATTATCGAATCTAATCAGTTCTCAACGATTTATCAGATATAAATTATTATTATGTTGGAGATAGCGATACATCCGTTTTTTTCGATTTTAGTACATGTGAACACCTAGCCGTTTGCAAACGTGTATGAATAACGTTAACTTTAAATAATGCCACTTACATTTATAAAAAGCCAAAAAGGCAAAAATATGCTTATGAATAAAGGTTTTTTATTTAGTATTCATGATGTGTATGAAACAAAAGTAGTATGGCGTTGTACCGAGTATAAAAAGTTGTCATGTAAAAGCCGATGTCACACAACAACGAAAGACGAAACGGGTATGTACTTAAATTTGTATACTAAATTAATAGAATTTAATTAATTATATTTATTTATAATAATAATAATAATAATAT
The DNA here is from genome assembly GCA_008086715.1 of Sitobion miscanthi. NCBI lineage: Eukaryota > Metazoa > Arthropoda > Insecta > Hemiptera > Aphididae > Sitobion > Sitobion miscanthi. The sequence goes on from SSSL01000295.1 coordinate 59,516, forward strand.
TTATAAAATAAAACATTAATTAATTATTTTTATGTAGACTTTATTCAAATTGTACATTCCACATTTCATACAATGTTTTGTTTTTTTTTTCGTAGGATCGATTTTAAAAGAAACTGATGATTCGCATGCTCCAATCTTAGCCAAAATTGAGGCCAATGAACTGGTGAATACTATAAAGGATACTGCTATAACAGAAATAACTTCTACAAGAAATATAATTTCAAATGTGTTGGGTCAAACTTCTGTTCCGGTAATTGGACAATTACCTATTATAAAATCATTGTCAAGGACTATTCAACGGACTCGAGTAATAAAAGAAAATGCTCCAGTTAATCCAAGTTATACCAAAGACTTAATTATTCCTGAAATATATTAATTGACTAACAAAAACGAAACATTTTTGGCATACGATAGTGGTAGTAGTGAAAGCAGAATTTTAATTTTTAGTACTCAGTACAATTTAAATATACTTCAAGAAACAGATGACTGGTTTGGTGACGGAACTTTTAAATCTGTTCCCTCGATGTTTTCACAATTATATACAATTCATTGTTACACACGTAGCTTAGTTATTCCATTAGTGTATATATTAATGAATAGTCGTACAAAGGAAGTATACGCTGAAGTTTTAAGGCAATTGCTTGTATTAAAACCAGATCTGAACCCAAAATCTATTAAAATAGATTTTGAGCAATCCTTTATTTCGGCGTTCAAACAATTTTTTCCTAATGTTCATATAAGTGGATGTTTTTTTCATTTTGGCCAGTGTGTATGGCGTAAAGTAAAATCTACTGGGTTACAAAAGAAATATGCAGAAGACTCAACGTTTGCTCTCCATGTTAAACAATTATGTGCTTTAGCATTTGTGCCAGTCCTTGATGTAGTAAAATCTTTTAATACTATCCTAGAATCCCAATATTTTATTGATAATGAACAATTGTTTGAACCTATAGTAGATTACTTTGAGGAAACATGGATAGGTCGAACAGTTCGTAATAGAAGAAAAAAACCATTATTTCCAATAGAAATGTGGAACTGTTATGACAATGTAATTAATGACCAACCTCGAACAAACAATGCTGTTGAAGGTTGGCACCATGCTTTCAATGCATCATTGGGAAGTCATCAAGTCATTTGGAAATTTATATCTTTTTTGAAGCAGGAACAGGGGCTCCAAGAAGCAAAACTAGAAAAAATTAATCTGGGGGAAAATAACCCTACAAAAAAAAAATAATATAAAAACATAGACCAAGTCTTAAAAATACAGTATAAAACTATGAAACTTCAAATATCATTACGTATTTGAAGGGTATCGCTCACAATTTTAATTTATAAACATTTGTATTCTATATTATTACTTTTATTATGACGTTTTTGAAAATCATGAAAATAAAATAACTAATTTTTATATATTTATATTTTATATTTTTTTGTTACCGGACATTTTTTAGCAGGATATTTTTGGTACAAGTTCTTTTTGAACCGGACCAAATGTCGAGGATCATTTGTCGCCGGATATTATTTACCGGATCAAATGACGTGGAACCCAAACCTTTGATCTATAAATATATCGACTGCTGGCAATTTTTGTTTGAGACCGGTGCAATATCAACCATATATAACTATAAGTTATTAGATGTGTTACCATTTTATATACAATAACAAATTATAAATCTTTTATGGATATGGAAAATATGAGGAAGAAATGGGAACTATCAGCTGTAGTGAAATAAAAATAATTAAATAATAGGTGCCATTAAGTAGTGAGATGAAATTAATTGAGCGGCGGGCAGTCGGGGAAGTGCAGAGTAAGACGGATAATTAAAAAGGCTATGGATAATTATGATGGTCATATATCGACACTTGTACTACATTATTTTTATTTCTACTACAGAATATTATTAGTTGACTACGAAATTGATAATATATCATAGAATGTAAATACATGTGTGTGCACTTACCTCGTATAGCTGTGAACGGTACTCGTAATTGTTATTGATCCTTGTTACAATGGATCCATCTCTTATTGGTGTGGATCGATGCACGTTACTATTATTTTACGACTCATATTACAATATCTTACAACAGTTATAAATTCAAATTTTGTTTATGCACTGTCGACTCTTAGTATTTGCTATATATTATAAAGACAGAAAGGATTTGATAGCATGTAAAGATTAAGAGTGCTCTGAACTACAATATTGATTAGTACTTTTATGTATGTGTTATTTAGAAACTGTATTTTCGTGACACATATATGTCTTTATAATTTTATAATTATTTGTTTGCTAATATCATGGATTTGAATGTTATAACAATTTATTATGGTGTTTATCCGACTATTCAAACATGACTTGGAATGGATTTTGTTACTTATTTTTAATTTATATTTATACAACACACACTTCAGTACTTATATATTTGAAGCCTAGTCGCTTTATGAGAAAAGCAACTATCAGCGCAGCGCATAAGCCTGCCAGGTTCTTTGCTCGGGATCTAAACTTCAAATATATTTTGTCAACCCAACGTCTAGGAGAGACAATGAATTGACAAACAGTAATTGAAATGGTTTGGATAGATTTTTTATTGATAGACGTGCATTATAGGTGTATTTACATATAAATCGGAGCTTTCGGAACGTAACATTAGGATATGGATATATGGATATCTTTCTCTACATAACTTAATATTATAAAAGGATCACTGGGTTTGTAAAAAATTGAAACAACAGAATTTTTATGGAAGGGCAATTAAGTGAATATATCAAAATTGAGTTCATACCTGGTATTAAAGCAAACGCAATTTTAAGTTAACTGATGAAGATAGATTGATTTCGTGTTAAAATAATAGTTGGTCGGTGTTGTGTGTTTTTGCTGTTGACGTGGTCATCTGTGTAGTCTCCGTGTTGCGCCGAGTGTGCTACTGAACTTTTGAACTGTGCTGTTTAACGCGTTTTACCGATCTAGGTGTGTCTATTGTCTGTGCGTGGCGTTTATATAAGGAGGCGATTGTCTTATCCCCACTCTATTGTTGTTACGTAACGTCGGATTTGATTGTTCGTGTTCGTTATGTGAATCGCGCATGTTATCGTTGGATTTTTAGCGAATTTGATACGATGAAGGTATTTCCCACGTTAGGTATTATCTTATTATTCTTTTTGCGCATAGTTTTAGCAGTGATTTCATGTTGTTTGACCAAATGTCATATAGTGCGCGTGTGTGTATGTCTTTAAGTCACTTTTGCACATTGTTATTAGTCTTTTGGCAATATTGGTACGAGAAACGTGTTTCGTTTGTTAGGAGCTATTGTTTTCTTCTTGTTGCGCATAGTTTTGGCGCTGATATTCGGTTGTTTGACCGAATGTCGTATAGTGCGCATATGTAGGTATAAGTATTATATGCTGTTTTTTTAGTGACAGAAATCCGGTTGCTTAATGATGTATTGGTGTTGCGTAACGTTCTTTTGTCTTTATGCCCAAATATGGGCATGTTTTAGTGTGTGTCCGTCTCGTAATGTTAATTGCCTGTAGTAGAGATGTGTAATTATTTTTAAATGATGATGTAATTGTTAAGGAATGTATAATTACCACATATTATTTTATATTATGTAATATATCTTAATTGCGTTATAGATTTATATTCTGTGATTTGTTTATAAGATTTAGTAAATTATGAAATTTACCCAACTTTATAATCTAATAGGTACATAGTTGATATATCATGAATTAAGGATATTATATGATTTGATTTACAACAATAAATGGTTGGCTGTGTTTAGGGTTATAAATAGTTATAATATTGAAGGTGTTTTTTTGTATAGGAAATAGTTGTGAATTTATGTGTGGGAAAAGCTAAACAATAAAAATGGTAAACACAGTACCTGGTTATGTGTGTTTTTTGTTTGGTTTTGTACAATAATTGAAGGTGTATTGGCTTGTAAATAGATTATCTAGGACCTATAGAGTTCAAGTCATATTTATTTTAACTTAATACAAATACATATAAGAAAAATCATATATTATACAACTAGAAATCTTAGTCTTAAAATTACAAGTTATAAAAAAAATGACTATTTTCATTATAAGTTTAAGAAATTTACCTATAATGGAATACAATATACATTTAAATCATATTATTTTACATTTTCAATTGTATTTTGTTTTAGAATCTAATCTTAGCATATAATAAATATTCAATTTAACTCCCTACCACCAAACAACTAAACGAGCATTGCACTCAAAGGAAATAGATTCAATATTGGAACAATATTAATGGTTTAATTAACATATTACATATACTATTCGTTACTATAATTTATTGTTATAATAATATTTTTAAACAAAAAATTGCTGTCTGGGGTTTAAACGCTTATATTGTTTTCAAATTATTACGGTAAAAATGTTAAAAATTAAAAATTAAAAAATATACATGTATTGAATACGCTAGATTATAATTATATTATAAATTATAATAAAAGTTTAATGATTTGTAATAAAAATAAGAAAGAAAGAAATCACTGTGGTATTTTTAAGAGGATTTAAGTGCAATATTCTTTTTTTATCTATCAACATAGATAAAACGCAATCTTAAAAAAAAATCACATAGTATGTATTACAAAAGTTATTGAGGATAATATTTTAGTGTTATGAGTTTTATATTTTATTATTATCTGGTAAAAAATAAATTTGTTCTTTTAAATGGTTATCAAATTATTTTGAAACAATATGAAAAAAAATCAAAATAATATTACTCTCAATAATATTTGTAAAATGCATTTTTGAAATGCGTTTTATTTCATACTTGAAGGAGGGCCAAAGAGAGAAAACAAATAGTTGGCCGACATTTTCTTAAATATTATTATAAATATATATAGATAAGAAAAAAAATTTCTCATTTAGCGGTTTTGTTATTTTATTGTTATTAAAAAACGAATAACTGTAGATACATGAAAATTTATCTGAATGTTTATATTTTCATTTTCTATACCTATACCATACAATTTTGAAAATATTTAGACTTTCTTTGAACTGTTTAGGAGCAAAGTCAGTTTTTAATTTTTTAATTCTTTCATTCAGTAAAATTGACATGTATCTACAGTTGTTCGTTTTTGAATAACACTAAAATAACAAAACCTCTACAAGAGAAATTTAATGAATATCCAATATTGTAAAAATATGAATTACAAACGCTCATAAAAATAAGCTATTATCGATACATGAAATACTTAAGTATGAGAACAATGTTTTATTCAAGCATATCTGTGTATAATATACGTGTATTGTGCAGTTGACTCTGATATACTCTATAAAATTTAAATCTTATATTTTCGTTTTCATATTTTTTTAAAACATTTTACTTACTGGTATAGCAGACCAAACGTCTTTGTTAAGAATTGATTTATACATCGATTGATAAAACATTTCTTTTAGCCCGTGACCCTTGCACGTTTTAATTCCACCGATGCCAGAAACGGAGGAACAAGACATTTTATTCAATCCAATGTCTGGTTGGTCTTTTGATAGATTGCTGCTTATTGTATTAATAAACGCTGAGTAACAATTCGAGGTTTTCCCTTCTCTTATGCGTTAGTGACACCTGTACAGCAAGCAAAAGAGTATGTGGTTATTTTATAATTCACTGCAGTGTGCTTATATAACCACCGTCAATATAATTGTTTTATATGATAAAAATAAATATAATATCACCTCTTTGTCGATCAAAAACATTAGACCACCAAGTCCGATGGGGCCTTGTAGATTTTTCCCGACGTTTAAATCGGATATAATGGGTATACCCATTTCTGCATGATGTTTTTCAGGACCTATGCCCGATGGCATAAGCAGTTGTGGAGAATTGATAGGTCCTGCTGATAGCAGTACCTCTTTATGCACCCGAACGTAATACATAATGTTCTTTTTTACCATTTCAACACCGGACGTGATGTTTGTTATAGGATCAATTTTAATGCGTGTGACCGTCGTGTTGAGGATCACGTGCAAGTTCTTTCGCAGTCTGGCTGGTTTCAAGAATGCCTTCGCCGTACTGCACCTCGAACCATTTCTGATGGTTCCTTGTGGTACCATAAAACCCTTTTGACGTTGGCCATTGATGTCGTGTATATCGTACCCCATTTCTTGTCCGGCCGAGATGAACGCTTCAGCTAGTGGAGTTTTGTACGGCGCTTCCGACACCGTGAGATAGCCACCATCCGAATGGTACGGGGTACGCGCTAAGGACGAGTCTTTGTTGTCCTCCGGTTTTTTAAATTAGTGGAGCACGTCATTGTACCCCCAACCAAAATTACCTTGCTTCAACCAGTTTTCAAAATCAATTAGGTTTCCACGCGCATACCACATATTGTTTAAAACGCTAGACCCGCCTAGAACTTTGCCACGAGGCCAATTACGCCTTTTATTATTCATGGCTGAAATATAATATAATAATAATTATATTAAATAGGTATGTAGTATGTAGTATGTATGCATGTATGTACATAAATTGCATGTATATTTTCCATGCATGGATTTTTAAAATATTTAGTAACATCATGATTAATATGAGAAATATCTTGAATTATTGGAGGAATAAGTACATTGGGTATGTGGTATACATATATAATGCAAAGCTAAAATTACTAAGACAATTTTTTTTTTATGAATATGCAATAATTAATTAACTTAAACAAATTTAATAAGACTTAAAACCAGATTCATTGTTGGTACCTACGTTGTATAATTACACATTTTATATTTTAAGCAACTAGGTATAACATAACAGGGAAACTTAAAAATTGTAACAATTTGTGTCATTTTAAAACAATAGAAAAACTTAAGAAAACTTTTAGATCACTGTTCATCACAAGAGTACACATTTATATAATACCACATTATTTTAAAATCGAGATATTATATCACATTTTACATAATTTTATCAACGCTCAAACATAAGTTTATTCTACTTGTGTATTATATTAATTTTAAAAGTGCTTTTTTAAAGTAACGTATATTTTTATAATGGTTGATAATAATATTGACGTATTGATATACCTCGACTGCTATATTCATACAACTTCTGAGTCCAAAAGACTTTTTACAATCAGTTTTAATTATGTTCATGTTTTTTTATATCTATTATCATGCTTATGGCTATAGAGTTGCCAAGGTGAAGGAGGTGTGCAACAACTAACAACAGCAATACTCATAACGGTAATAAAACATCTCGCATTGATGTAGCCAGTCTTGACGACTAAATAAAAGCAGTCTCACCTAACCTATGGCGTCGACGAACTGCGTGGTCGGGGCCACGATTACAGATATATAGGTTACTCAACGAAACTTATTTTTTGATGCACAAAATGTTAACGGTTCTATCGTAGCAAGAATTACAGTTAGAGCTTTTGTATTATAGTGATTTATCTTGGTACTACAAAATATATAAACGTATATAATATATATACACAATATTAGGTTGTTGTGTGATGTTAACTTAGGTCATATACTATGATCTAAGGATGTTAATCACGCTTGAATAAGGCTCTACATATAGTATCTATAGTGCCCTAGCTTGAAGCGTTAGTATCTTTTCTCATCTTTTCATCAGCTGTTTAAAACCAGAATGTTCACGCACGACGACAAATTAAGATATACCTTAATTTGTGTGCACTACTGTTGTTATGTATGTGCATAGGGTCGTTGAGTAACTTTTATATCTTAAATCGTGGTGGAACATGTCAAGGTTATTAGATACTAATAATAAATTAATAATGATAACTTAAATTGTTCGTCCTAGGAAAATGGCCGCTGCCCGCCAGACCGTCACGATTTTGTTACATCTAAAATGTCTTTTTTGATTGTATCTATTCTGAGCTAATAATATCAAATAACCTTGAGGGCATGTATCGTTTCTACAAATTTAACTATCTATATATTCCATATTTTTGGAAAATTATGAATTTTCCCGTACTTATAGATACGTGTGTAATATATTATCAGTAGGTATTAGAATTTATATAATAGGTACATAGGCGTAGGGGGATCAAATATAATGGTGGGGGGGGGGGCTGGAAAAACAATTACACTATAAACTAAATGAAAATAAGACATTTATTTGTTTTCAACTATAATTCCAAACGTCTATTTGTATTTGAGTAGATATTAAATATATCTTTTAGATAAATATTATTTGAAATATCTCTTTCAATATTTAGTATTGCTAGGGAGGAAAAACGTTCTTGAGTCATAGTTGACCGTGTTTATGTATTGCCATGTCTCATTATCCAAAATGACCTCTCACATGATGCCGAAATTATAGATATGACATACATGGAATGTTGAATGTTTTTATAAAAATAATAATAACAACTAATATTATCTAATATATAAGTAGGTATACAATATTATATACTTATTACAATTTCGAATGTAAAAAACATATTCACTATACTTATAAATTAAAAAATATAACATTTTGTAATACTTTCTATAAATATAATTGTAATAAAAAAGCCATGCCAAAAGTTGCTTGTACATAAAAACATAATATTTTGCTTTTTTATTCAACTTAGGTAATTAAATTCAGCACACTTAACATGCTCGTAACAGGATATATTTTTAAAATCATTTATAGGTTTACTAGTCCTAATTACAGGCCTCCCATATCAAATGTTGGGCCCCTGTACTAAACTTTTTTGCGAGCCCTAAGAAAAACTTTCAAAAAAATACAACCCGTTAAAGCGATATTGGTGATATAAATGATTAGATAGAATGATAGATCTTTATGACTTAAATCGTTATCTCATCAATGTTATTTAATATCTATACAAAATAAGGTTTAAATGTTTATTACTTATCTATATTTAAAGTGAATTATTTGTATTTTGTGTTAGGTATATCAAATATATTTTATATCATTAAAATTTAAATTATGTCAACTTTAAAGTATTCAAATTCAAAGTCAAATATTTGAAAATGTTTAGTAGGTACCTACATAGGGATATTTACATCAAAAAAAGGTGGGCAAAGGGGTGTTGCTCTGCTGTACAGTAGATTGTATATGTGCGTTACTGTATGCGATTATGTTAAATTTGAATTCAATGATATGAAATCATTGTATAAGAAAAACGATTCTGAGAGAAGATGTTTCAGTCAGTAAGAGAAAAAAATTAAAAAAATTTAAAATTTAAAATGTCCGTAAACATCTCAAAATGAGTCAAAATACTTTCAAAATTGTGTGGTGTATAGAAAATAAAAATATAAACATTCAGTCAAATATATATATGTATATACCTTTATTCGTTAATGAATTACGATGAAATATGAAAATCGCTACATGAGAAATCGAGTGAATATTCAATATTGTAAAAGTATGAACTTCAAAAACGTATACAAATTTAATTTGACTTTCATGTAGAAATTTTATTTTTGGTAAAGGTAAACCAACTATATTAAATAATATTTTCATACCTTAGATTTAAAAACTCCAACAAATAAAATGTTATTGATATTCAAAGAAATAAAACTAAAAAAATTTGAAATTGAAAATGGTCGTACCTTTACAGTTCAAAACAAATCAAAATTTTAGAAAATGTTACCGTGTATAGAAAATTCTATGGTCATTGAAAACATTGTAATACTCAAAACGTTCTGACCTACATTACGGTTTTAACAAGAATTTATGCAAATGGGAAATCAATGATTAACTAAATAATATGTTCTAAAAAATATGATTATTAAAAACTAGTAATAATTGTGAAAAAATTTGATAATTTTATGTGATGTGGTAATACAAGCTAATAGAACTAAATTAATAATATGTGAATTAATCAATTATAACTTTAAACTTAAAAATATAATTGGAATTGAAATAACTAATAAGTAATATTATTTTTAAAATAATGAAAGAATAAATTCATATCATTAAATTTGGCTCCTGCGTGTTTTAGTCCAAAGAATAAATTATTAAATATTATTATTATTATTATTCAAACAAAATAAATGGTTAATGTTGGCCAGTGAATAAGTCAATTGTATGTTTTAAATTACCATAACTATGCTAATTGTAAAATATGGACGTAGTTGTGTGATGAATTTCAAAACTTTAACAATGATACATGTTTAAATAGTATACATTTTTAATTTTTAGTCAGTCACGTATTTCTGTTACATTATGTATTTTAATATAATATGACTGAAAATATTATTTTTGCCACCTTTTTATTTTATTTGTATTTAACTTTTAAACAGTGGCGGTTTTGGGGATGAGGCAAGTGAGGCACCGCCTCACTTGTAATTTTCAGGAAAATAAAAAATATATGTTTCTTTATATTAGTATTTTGTACTATTTTAAATTTTAAAATTTTAATCATATACTTTAATTTTTAATTTTAATTTATGTAGGTACTCGTACTTCAGATATTAAATGCTTTAGAATTTAAGTTTAATAAACAAAAATATTGAATATTATTTTTTTGTACAGAACTTGTACAGTTATACCTATGAACGCGAGAACGGCTGCACGTCGCTGTAACGTAACTTATGCGCCCGGCGCCGCCACCGCTAAAGCGCTGAGATCGACAGAGGCGGTAGCCGCCGTTGCCTAAGTTTGTGCATACGAGGTGCGTCATTTCATGTACCTACTATATTTACTGAAATCTTGATTCTATAGATTTTGTTAATAGTGAATTATTATCCCTATTATGTGTTGCAATATGGTCCTTTGTTTCTATGGCCAAACCACAGAACAATAAGTCTTAGATGTTGAACTAGACACTGAAAAAAATTTAAAATTACTATGATATAGCAATACAAATGTTTTTTTTTCAATAAATAAAGTATTTAACATTTTAAATAATTTTTTGGTTTAAACCACTGTTATTATATTGTATTTATTATGGCTGTGGTTTAAGCTAAATACCTGAAACTAAATAGAATTAAGCTAACTACGAAAATTTTGTAACAACCCACTCATACTACTTAGTATTTAAATCGTTGAACTGGAAGGCTCCATTACTATGGATAATGGATTCCATGCTATGTGATATAATTTGCATAAGGTACCTATTTTATTTTGATTTGATATTTTACACTTAGATAAATTTAAACTAATATAAACTCGAAAGACAAAATCAAATTGAAATGTTAAAATTGGTCAAATCTAATAAGATTTAATCAGATATCAAAGTGGGACAGTATTAAGTGTTTTGATTTGTTTAATTTTTATATTTTATGTTTAAAAATATACTCACTAGACGTTTCAATAACAATCAATTAAATAGAAAATGTACAATCAATATGGCCATCATAGTTGTTGACCACTCCGAAATAACATTTTGATGAAGTTAAATTTCTGAAATAAAAATGTGATTAGAATAATTTGTGGACATTATTTTGTTACATAGATAATCTGAATCAGTATTTAAAAAGATAAACTGTGTACCAAAACTTTCCGTAGGTAACACAATGCGAATAAAATTGATAATTATAAAAGCTACAGTGGTTTTTTTTTTTAAATTAAATTAATGCACTACAAACTGCATATCAAGATAATAATTAAATTACTAACGTTTCTTTTTTTTCCAAAAGTATAACTAGAGATTAATTAAGTTGAATTAATTAATGAAGTTCTAAACGTAAGTACCTATGTCATAAAAATACAATATAAAATAAATAATCGATATCATAAATAAACTCATGAAAATATTTAAAAAATAACTATGAAAAGACACTGTTATTAACATGTAATAATTTATTTCAAACAATAATGTATGTGATAATGTAACTGTAAGATTTAAGTTTTTAAATACTATTTCAGAACTTTTTGAATTACCTCCTGCAGGCTACAAATAATTGAAGAGTAATTAATTACCACCAAAGAGTGACTTAAATTATGTATGTACAAATACTTCTACTAACTGTTTCAAACTAGTCTTGTTACAGTACCTTGTAACATGAGTTATTTCGAACCCCAACACATTCACATAGATAATATTTAAATCACCAGACAAAGCTTTAAAATACAATTTATGACCACAATATTTTTTAGTTTAATTTATTCAGTGAGATGGCCATAATTAAATCTTTATCCATCCACAATTCTAAATTCTAAATTTGATAATAGAATCCTATAAATTGATACTATTTTCATAATATATCATTGGTGGAATCTATCTACACTATGTATAATTTGTGGTAGATTATAATTTATGTTGGGCAATTATGTAAAAAATAATAACACATAATTATTGTGAAAAATGTGCTTTTGTAACGGCATCAGCGGACTGTATATTGTGTAATAATGACAGGCAAAAAAACGTAGGTACTTGTACAAAAAGAAAAATGTGTACATAACCTGAAAAACAACAGATACAATAAATTACATTTCGGAGGCATATCACAGTACAACCACGGTTCTACCTAACTTGGTGATAAATATATAAATGATAGCACTTAACATAACACAAAATAAAATGAGATTAACAATTAATTAACACCACCCGCCTTGAGCGTCGGTCTCAAAAAAAAAAAAAAAACTTTGAGGTAACTAAGATTTATTGACATTCAATGGATAACTTAAGAAGTTTAGTGATGGGTCTCTTGTAAATGGAATGGGCTGTGGGGATGGTGACGACTCGCACCAGGTCGTCATGGGGACTTGGATTTATGGCGATGACTCTGGCCAAGGGCCATGTAGTCATCCTTCACAGCAACAAGATCATTACATTGAGGTGTCCGCCATTTGAAGCGTTGTTTCAGGGTGTGGAGGTAGTCCGACGACCATTGCCGCCAGAACTGCTGTTGCTGCTGCTGGAGTAATTTCCAACGGTTGAGATGATTACAGGGTGTGTTGACATAATCCAAACTGGGCACAGCAAGTAATGATTCTTTAATGAGGAAGTCAGTGCAGAGTAGTCACTGGAATCCATAGACATGGCACACAGGGGTCTTGAATTCATTATGGCTTCTATCTGGCAAAATTATGTCTCGAGTTCTTCGTGGGTATAGACTTGATGGTTAATGTAACGTCTCCTTTTCACCTGGGCTCTTACCCGTTCAGGTGTCGTTCTGTTTATATTAACGAGGTCTCGGAGACTCGACTTCGGTGTGTGATATTATAACTAGGGATCAGGGTTACCTCGTGTGAAGCAAAGTACTCAACGTAATATATATATGTATATCTGTTATTGAATATTAATGTATATTATTATTATCTACTACAAGTTACAACATCGAAAGTATACTTATAAATCATAACTCCGGGTGTGACGTCCAAATTTGGGTTGAGGCTTTCGTCCACGAGTCCTCTTCAGGTCGTTGTCAGCCCTCGAGTTCCACTATCGACCGTCGACCATAGACTCTATCGACTACCTAACTGTAGACACTCTCATAACTATCTCTCGCCAAGCGTCCAGGTCGGTTATTTACACGATGTGAGCTAAACATCGCGTCAGCATAATATATATTTCATACATATATATACACATTTGAAATTACTAACACTCAGCATATTATCCATGCTCAACGTAGGGAGTAATGTACGATGTCGATGACGATAATCGTTACATTAGTGATACGCTTCGGGATAGACTTGCAGAACTTGACATTTGCTTCCCATAAGTCTCCAAAATGTTGTGCAGCTGGAGGTATGAACTGTCAGGTCATTTCTCATTGTAGGCAGTACCCACGTACCTCGTCTTGTACAGGTGTGGACTGAAGGAATGAACGCAGTTCACGTAATGTATTGGTGGCACCGACAAAGTTTGTCCCATTGTCGCTCATGATAGTGGAGGGGTACCCACGTCGAGACACAAATCAGCGTAATGCTGCTATAAAAGCTCTTGTGCTTAAGTCACTAACCACTTCAAGATGAACAGCCTTAGTAACAAGGCAGATGAAGAGTGCTAAGTAGCTCTTGGTATGGACACGCATGCGACCTGTGAGTAGTAAACGGCCCCGAATAGTCCACTCCACACTGTTTGAAGAGCTTGGAAAATAGTGGTTCGTGAGGGTGGTAGATCAGCCACCATCTGTTCGTTTTTGAGTGGCCGAAAGCGATAACATTGCACACATTGATAGATTATTCGTTTGATCGTACTACGTACATGTATGATCCAATAACGTCCACGTAGTACAGCCATGGTTACGTTTAAACTAGAGTGTAGGTTAAGGACATTCTCGCGCCGTACAATTAACAGTGTCAGATGATGCCTCTTTGGTAGTATGATAGGGTGTTTGTGGTCATATGTTAGATCAGACCGACCCAAGCGACCACCAACTCGAAGTAGATCGGCTGAATCTAGAAATGAATTAAGGCTTTTTAAGGTACTGGCAGATTTTAGCGGGGTGTTCTGACGTATATCATTCAATTAAGTAGAGAATTCATGTTCTTGTGCAGACCTGATCCAATGATGTAATGCCTGCCTCGTCTCACACACACTTATAAAGCCGAAGACCCGGTTCTCAGCGCTCGTTCTGCAGTTTTTCATGAAGCGAAAAATATATGAGGTGATGCGTAACAAACGATCAAAGTCGGAATACCTGGTTATAATATCAGAGGTCACAACAGTTGGCAAGGCAGTCGTCGACACTGAACGTTCTCCTGGCACAGTTGATGTAGTCAACAGAGGTGTGCTGTTGGGCCAACTATCTTGATCAGGCAGCCAGGTCGGTCCTTGCTACCACAGGCCACATGCGATCAGTTGGTCACCTGTCAATCCTCGCGATGCGACGTCTACAGGATTGTCACCTGAGCGAACGTGCTTCCGCGTGACATCTGGTACCAGCTGCTGTATCTGGGTGACGCGATTAGCCACAAGGGTGTTCCATCGATAGGGTTCACTGGCAATCCAATGGAGAGCAATGGTAGAATCACTCTACAAGTACACATGTGTTAACGGAACGTTCAGTGTTGGCCCCAACTCGTGGATAAGTTGGGCGAGTTGGAGTGCACCACACAGTTCGAGTCTAGGAACCGATATTTTTTTCAGTGGAGCTACTCGTGTTTTGGACGCCAACAGAGTAGTAGTGCAGACGTCAGCCGTGGCACTGATGTAGACAACGGCGGCGTAAGCGAGCTCGGAGCTGTCACAAAACCCATGCAAGGTGTATGAGATGACCGGCAGCGATGAGCGGTTGATGTAGCGCGGTATGTCGAATGTGTCTAAGTGGGTGTATGAAAGACGGTGTGCATTCCACATGGATGTCAAGTCTCTCGAAACCTTTTCATCCCACGCAACCTTTTCTTTCCATAGTCTTTGTAGTATCAGTTTAGACACGACCACCAAGGGAGCTAACCATCCACAAGGGTCATAAACACGCGCTACCTCACCTAGGAGTTGTCTTTTCGTAAGCTGTTTTACTGTCTCGGTCGCATGTGTTTGAATGGAAAACGTATCCTTAGTCGCATTGTATGACACACCCAAGAGCTTAATATCCATCTCTAGATGGTCCTGCAACGGCAAACGCGTGACAAAATGTTCAGCTGAACTCCCTGCAACACTAAAGTACAATTACTAGCCCACTTCCGTAATGAGAGTCCACCTAGTTTTAATAGACTTATGAGTTCTCACTGTAGCTCGACCAACTCGTCGGCAGAATCACGTCCAGTCATGACCTCGTCCACATAAAAGTCTTGACGAAGAACTTGTAATGCTGTCGGATGTGACGCCGCCTCGTCATCAGCTAACTGTTCGTAGTGTCCGGATAGCTTGATAGGGTGACGTCACGAGGCCATAGGTGACACTGTTGAATCGGTATTGTTGAATAGAATCCGATGGAACAGCACGCCATAAAATACATTGATATTTCCTATCAACCGGGTGAACTAGACTTTGTCGGAACATCTGTTTAATATCGGCGCTGAAGACGAATCGTGAAAATCGGAAGTTGATTATGACACTCACAATGTTGCGTTGTAACTTCGGACCTGTGTTCATAACGCTAGACCCGTCAAAGACAACCCGTAACTTGGTCGTGGTGCTGGATGATCGACAGATATGATGATGTGGGATGAAGACGAGTGGCTACTGTTCATCCTGAGTCCTCACCTTTTCCTTATGATTGAACTGTTCATAGTCCTGCATGAATTCACGGTACTGGCCAGCAACGTCTGGGTGGTTTGACAGAAAGCGTTCAACCTTTTTTAGACGCTGATAGGGGCAAGCCAGTAAGAATTGTTGGTGACCACTTCACTTTTGATTGGCAAACGCAGTATGTAACGACCTTCTGCATTTCTACTATGTGTACTTACATAATGCTCCTCACATACTTGTTCAGCAGTTGACATGACAATAAGTCGTGGAACTTCTTCAAGTTCCCAAAAGTTGTTTATTGTATTTTCCAATGATGCGATTGAATGGTAGGACACAACAGAACGGTCGACATAACTGATTGTCTTTGTTGATTGCCAGGTGGGTTTTGCAAAATTACCGCCAAACACAATCCAACCTAGGGTGGAATTTTGTAATGTGGGACTGCCTTCGATCGGTCCATGTATCTTACCATCTTGTGCGATATCCATGAAAATCTCAGCACCAATAAGTAATTAAATTTTTCCTGGTGTGTGAAATAGTGGATCAGCTAAAGAGACGTCTTGTAGATGTGTCCAATGTTCAATATTCAATTTTGTGGTAGGTAAACCCACGGTGACACACGGGGCGACCAGTGCATTTAACGTATAGCTGATATCTGTTGTGATACGAGATGAGATACGAAATGATGTGACTTCAGACACATTAGTAGTGGCATTGGAGATCCTTCCCACAACTATGGTTGATCTATGGCGTTCTATACCTAACCTGGTAGCTAATGAGCTGGTAATTAAGTGCGATTGTGAAGTAGAGTCCAACAGCGCACCGCACAGTTCATTTCGTCCATTAGGTCCATGTACACGTACCAACGCAGTAGACAGAAGTACTGATGACGGTGAACGTGACGTTCCATGGGCTGCTATGGTTTCAACGGTTGTATATGATGGTGCCGGAGGTGTGTTCACGTTACTACTGTCTACCGTGGATTCAGGTAAATACAACAACATATGGTGCTTGGCTTGACACACCTTACACACTTTATCCATAGTACATTGTTTTTTCTGATGGCCTGGACGCAGAAAGTTCCAACACAGTGATAACTTCAGAGCTAACGTTCGTCGTTCTTCGACACTAGGTTTCATGAACATGGAACATTTGTATATGCTATGTGGTAATGAACATACTTGACAAAATGGCTTACTGTCCTATTGTCTTACCATAGTAGCATGTGAAACAATTTTTGTTGTTGTCTTTGGCTTACTAGGACCATGCCTAAACTGCATGACCTCAAGAGCATGAACTCGATTCTCTATGAACTCACTCAAATTGTGCCATGTAAGAAAGTTAACATAGTTGGTCGACTCAATTTCCCAAGTCTTCCTCATCTCAGGTGGCAGCTTTGTAGACACCAGATGTACGAGTATGTCATCCCAATACTTAGTAGGACGTCCTAATGCTTTTAATGCCCTCACATGTTTATTGGTGCAATCAATTAGGTTTTTTAATGCAATTGCAGACTCCTGCTGAGCAGCTGGTTGTGAGAACAAATGATGCATGTGTATTTGAAACACCAAGTACTTGTTATCATATCTACTTACAACAGACTTCCATGCTTCTGTGTAATTAGTTGAATCCGACGACAGTGATGATATGACTGTAGCAGCTTGTCCTACTAAACTTGTCTTCAAATAGTAAATTTTTTCGGTGTTGTTTGTGACTTTGTTTTTATGTAACATTGTTTCAAATTGATCCTTGAATGAATACCATTCTTCTAAATTACCTCCAAATTGTAGTAAGTTGATTGGTGGTGGCCGAATGTTCTGTTGAACAATTTGCCTGTTTTCACCGATCGTTATATTAGACAATGATTCCAAAAAATCGGCCTTCAGTGTAACATATGTGTTAGACACTTCCATCAGCTTGTCTATGTGCTCTTGTTGTTGATCATCTTCATCTAGATCAGCCAACTGCTCATGTATACCCATGTATGATGTAAACGCATCTTCGAGCAGAGCTAATTGGGTTTTTATGGTAAATTCATTTAATGTTTCAATCAGATCTTTAGTATGTGCACTACGTTTTTTCTCGATTAACTTCCTCTTGTTGAGGAGCTTTTTTTTTATTATTTCCATATTGCACGGCGTAGTATGACAATTACACCGTAAATACGGACGCGACGCACAACGTAACACGACGCACTATCTTGATGAGTATATGATACTGTGATCCGAGCCCGTTCGAACCAAAAATGTTGGGCAATTATGTAAAAAATAATAACGCATAATTATTGTGAAAAATGTGCTTTTGCAACGGTATCAGCGGACTGTATATTGTGTAATAATAACAGGCAAAAATGTACTTGTACAAAAAGAAAAATGTGTACATAACCTGAAAAACAACAGGTACAATAAATTACATTTCGGAGGCGTATCACAGGTTCTACCTAACTTAGTGATAAATATATAAATGGTAACACAAAATAAAATTAGATTAAAAATTAACTAAAAATTTATAATAATATATAGTTAAATAATAAAAAATTGAAATGTAATAAATTACAATTTACAGTTCATGTCATAGTTATTATGGATCAATTATAGGTGCAAAATGACTTAAAATCATCAAATGTATGTAGATATTCCAAATTTGTTGAGTTTAATAGAATTTCACTATTATTAAGAAGTAAAATATAGGAAACTACAATCACAGTAATAATCTGCATTTAATTTAATGCAAACTAAAAATACTAATTCACAAAATATGAATTAGATTGTTTTTAAATTACAACAGACCAATTATAATAAACATTAAAAACAAGTACTGTTTTAAATTAGAATTTTGAATATTATATTCTATGGGTATAGAACTCTAAATAAGACCTATTGATATCAATTTAATAGTTTATTACTTGCCACTACCCAGAGCCGTATTTGACAAAAAAAATACTAATTACTTCTATGAATTTTTATGAATGTGGAGTATTTTGTCATTGTAAGCCACTAGTCTTTTACATTTCCAGTGTGCCCCTGGGTTCATTTAGCCAATACAACACTAATTGAATAAAATAAATCAAATAATTTTAAAGTAGCATATACAATTTATGTAAAGGATACCTACTGCTCAAATGAATGACGTACATTTCGCTGAAAATGTATTTTCAAATATATTTTCCAAAGCCATTTTGTTGTGTGTGAACAAATATATAATTGCCTTTAATTAGGATGAAATAAAATCAATAAACTTTTAATTATTATAATATCAACACTTACTAGTTGACACTGTAAATGATTTAGAGGCAAAAGGTTTACGACTGGTCCTTATTCAATGTTCATGAAGATCAATCCGAAGTTTGATCAAAAATACTTGTTGGTTACAAAATAAATGATTGCTCAAGTCCAGAATTTTTTTTTCAGCTTTAAAGCAAGCTTCTTTCTTATTCATGTGTATTCGAAACTATTATGTATTCCTAGACAATATTTAAGAATATTATATTAAATAATTTTTATGAATGGATCTCTATAAAAATTATATTAACTAACCAGGTAATGGAAGATCTAGTATTTTATTATTACTATAGGTTTCAGTAGTGCATGATTTTGAACAACCCAAATGTATTAAGTTAGCAATCAAAACAAATTTTAAAAATAAATATAAAAATCCATTTTTTTTTTTTTTTTTTGATAGAATATTAGCTGGCAGTTGACAGCTTTCTAATCAAATTTCTCACCTAAAAGTGTAACAAAAAAATAGTTTATTTATACTACAAAACACAACTGACTTGGTACACATTATGTATTGTTTAATGTTTTATTTTAATTTGTGGTGATCTGACTTATTGTTTACAAGACTAAAAATATTAGGTACCTATGTGTAACTGTGTAATATTATGTTTTATATTTAACAAATACCATTGACTTGTTTGACAGTCAAC
>SSSL01000214.1:0-67241 GCA_008086715.1 Sitobion miscanthi
ATCAATTCAATACAATATACTTACCGAGCAGGGTCTTTGGCATAAGAAACAAAACTAATGGTTTCTTTTTGCATTTTCATTTCTCCGCACGATTTCACTACGCATTTAAAAGAATGACCAGTCTTACGAATCGACAATGGTAAAGTATGTAGGTATATTATATAAATCACGGACACAAAATGGTACACTTAGTAAACACAGTGCAGCAGTGGCCAGTGAATTCGTATTATGCTCGTGATAAGCCGTGATAGTAACTAGATGGAGATATTAAGATAGCGGCAAAGGTATAAACAAAGTCGACCACGGGTCTGGTTACTAAAACTAAGCAGACCAAACCATAGACCCATTAACAAATGGACTGCGCACTGATAATGTGTAATGCCACCGATATGAACGTAGGGCAACCATCTATCATATATCTCATAAAGATTATACTCCAAGAAAAATTTACCCGCGCAAAACATGTTTATATAACTAAAATTATGTAACTCATGTATGATTATTGATTAGTTTTGTACGTTCGTAACTCGTATATAAAATAATTATTATTATTCGTTATATTTAGTTGTTTTATTTAATTTGAATTTTATATTATAAGAATAAATATTTAATAATGTTAAACTGGTGTTCAATTACATGTTGTTCAAATAAGACTAAAATTACAGAAATCAAACTTCATAAGTAAAACACTTATTTAAATTAATTATTTATAACGATGTTAAAAGTGAATTCAAAACTCAATCCTAGGGTACCTACCAAAAAAACAATATAGATAAAGATTGGACTGCCATAATACAAAAACTACATCCACATTATGTACTTACAGAATATAGTGTTGTATGTAGTGATCATTTTGAAGTTCCCGATTATTTGGAGGGAAATTTAGAAATATTTTTATTTTTTTTTAAATGTTATTCCAAGGATATTTAATACAAGTATGTTTTACACTTATACTTTATATTATTCATATGATATTATATATTGTATACAACTTTGTTTGAGTTTTAATAGATATATGATATAGAAGTGTAAACTCATAGGTCATAAGTTAGTGTCCAGGGCGGACTGGATAGGGTGGCAGGTGGGTGATCCCCGCCTGTGCCTGGCGAAAATTTGAACTTCTTGAATACATTTGGGCCGAATTTTCTGTTTCTCCGGCGCCAATTTTTATTCCCAGTCCAACCCTGTTTAGTGCATATTTCTACCTAGTTTTTTTTTATTTATCTATTAATGCGCACTTATATAAATTAAAATATGTACTTGTGAGCACATAATTATTTATATTATCATAATTATAGTATGGATAAACATACTATAATATGGTATACCAAAAATAATTTGTTTTATATTTAACAGGACATACCTGTAGTGACAGCACAAATCCAAAAGAAACAAATTAGTTTATTTATGGTAAGCAAATACATTAAGATAGTTTATGCAGATTTTGTATTTAATTATGATTTATTTTGTTTTATTTTTATTTTTAGATGAGGATATAATATGGAGTATTGAATAGCAATAATTCTATTATTTTTTTCAATAAATAAATTTTTTATTCTTTTATTCAAGAATATGGCCCACTGAACATATTATATAAATATATTCCAATTTAGTGAAACTCGTGTTTATATTTTTATTGCAATTCAATGAACTCACTTTTCCAAAGTCATAAATTGTACTTAGATCCTTTTAAATGTAGATTTTTTAATTATAAATACCTAAAAACAACAACAAAACCATAAAAAACCATAGTTTAAGAAAAATTATTATTATTTTATGATTTTTTTACTTACATAAATATTGTAAGACAAATAAATGGGCTTAACAGTTAAAAAATGGCAATATTTGTGCTTAATGTTTTATAAGTATTGTATTAATAGTTTTTATTTTTAATGCTAATTATATTTATGTACAGAACACTATAGGTAAGGTTAGGTCACTCCATCAAGTTATACGATTTTTAACATTCGACTAGAGCAGGGTTTCCCAACTTTTTTATTCTATGCCCCCTTGCCGATTTTCAAAAACCACGAAATTGATTTCGTCATTCATAATCTTCGTAAAACAAAACCTAGTCATTAATTATTTTGAGATTGATAAAAAGATTCATGAACATTTTGCTTTTTATAACTTAGAACATAATATGTAGGTAATACAATATTCATCATGAGCTGTTTTAATAGTAGCTTAAATTTTTTTAAAAAATATAGGCAATATTTTATTTTTATAAGTAGGTATTTAATTCATTGTCATAGTTCATAAAAATCACAAACATTTTCAAATTAAAACTTACAAATACCTACTACAGATTCATCCCACACCAAGATATTATATTATTTTATATACCGTATCAAATACTATAGAATATTTAATCATAGAACATAGTATTAGGTAAATGGTTGTATCTTCTTCGAAATACATCCGATCGAGGAGGATCTGGGAATAAAATAATATTTATTTGTTTGTAATTTAAAAGTTTGAGAGTAAACTTTTACAAAAGTTCATAAATATAATAAATAAAATATATATATAAAATAAATGCAGGTATAATGAATAGTTGATTTTCAGGAAAAAATTTTCTAAATTTCAATTATTATAATAATATTAATTTTATTGCCGTGTTCTACCTATTGACATGCACATGCGTATCGAGAGTGGTACTCACGCTCTCAAAAATTAAAGTAATTTTGTTATTAAAAATTGTAAAATTCATTAAGTATTTCATTGACGAATAACAATTTAAATCCACATTTTAATGAGAACATTTTGGGCATTAGTCTTGGCCCCCTCCCTCACTTACATCATTCGTGCACTAAGTACATCTATTACCTTATAATGTATTACAAATAAAATTTGGACACTCTCCACTCAACTAATAGTAAAAATTAGTACACTGATTTAGTGATTTAGTGGCCCTAAAAATGACCATTTTGTTGAAAATTATGAAAACTTTGGCACCACGATCCTTTTCCCTCCTTTGCCACGACCAGTCATGAAAACTAAGGCACTTAGCCCGTTTCACATGTTATTGGGCTTGGGAACTTGGAACATTTTTCTGAGGCTAATCCAAAAATCAACTTTTTGGCACTCAGCCCGTTATTGAATTTAAGTCCTCACTTGTTGCTGAAAATAGTACTTGTAATAAATACGTCTGCTCATCCTTCGAAAACCGTATAAATAATGGACGTAGACATTGTAATTAGCTACCTACCAGAACGAAATTGCAATTGTATACAATATTATTATTTATATCAACAACTTAAAAAAAAAAATTGGCTCAACAATAAAATTGACGATGGTTTACCTCCGAAAAAAAATTCAGAGGACACTCCATGAATGGGATGACAATAATATAAATGTTAAGTATTTGATTATATTATGGTCATTATAAAGTCCTAAAAATCAGAATTTGATTATATTCGTCTTTAAAGGAATAAATGGTAGTCCCTATATCCGGTGAATTGCCCTGTTTATAAAAAGATATTGTATACGTTCGATTGCGTCGTTATGTTACCTGTTAACATGTACCTTTAATGTCCTATAAGTTTTTATTTTTTTTTTCAGAGTTTAGAGTATATTTCATTGTAGACGTCGTCGCATTCAACCAGCAGCTTTAGATCTCGGGTTCAAAAAAAACATCAAGATTTAACGTCTCTAAGTGTTTTTTTAATGATAATAATATGATTTATATTGTAGATCAATTTGTGTGTATTAAAATCAAATGCACGTTACAATCATATTACAATTTATTATTAACAGACGGTACATCGTACATTTTTTTGTTTCATTCCCGCTTAGATAGGTATAGCAGTTCCAAAAAATTGTATATATTTGGTCAGCAGACACAGACGAAACGAATGACCACACTACTAACAAATCACAAACTCCAAAGTCTGCCTGGATGTTTCTTCATTTTTTACCTATATAATGTATATGATTATAATATTGAAATAAAACAACGTGCACAGTCTTCTCCCGAGTCCCGACAAGGAAATAATAACGACAATAATATTCTCCAGCCCACACAAACGCAATCAACTTGCGAAATGATTTCGGCGACATTCTACATAACGTTGCTGTTTGGTATTGCGATACTGATTTCATGTAACTACGTAAGTATTAATCATTATTATCAGTCATTAAGCAATGAGAGCGAAAAAATATTCTTACGATCCTAAAGACTACCTATATAAGGTGTATTAGGGTTTAATATTTATAACTCGTAAGATACACCCTGTTTAGCATAATAGCAAAAACGAACAAGTAAAGACCCACTATTAAAAACAAAATCGGCTCAACATTGAACTTGTTATTTTTTTTTTATTGTTTGATTAATTGAACCCTTTTAAATAGTATTATATATACCTACCTATACATAATAAGAGAATATTTTACTTTTTACCAATGCTGCACAGTTAAGTTTATTAACTGCGCATTTTTTGAAACAAAAAACCACTTAGCATATTTTAGTTTATAAGAATTTGATATTGCATAAATTCCCCATTTTATTAAATTATATTTGATAGTCATAACTCATCAGCCATTAAGTCATAAAATATCTCAAAACTTTTGATTTTTTATTTACATATTAATATGAAAATATAAATATAAGTAGTTTCATTAGTTTAAAAAAAACTGTGAATTTGTATTTTCGATATTTTTAACTGTGTATGAAGAACTTTTGAGTTATGGGAGGAACCTTGCATTAAATCTTAAAAACTGTGAGACCTGTAAAAATATTTATTAACCTTTATTGAAAAAAAAGCAGTCAAGTAGGTATAATAACTCTGTTGTACATCTGTAGCTGTCTATTATATACAACAATAATAATATAGCATAGTGTACAATAAAAAACGATTCTGGGAAGAGACGGTATAACTTTTTGGTAACCATGGTCACCAAAGCACAAACTAACCGATTTTCTACCAGAAACTACCCTCGAAATTGATTGAATTTTTCTACTAGAAAAGGTCTTCAGACACAAAAGAAAGGAATGAAAGATATACATCAATACATTAAATTACATTCAAATTTTAAAACCAATGCACTAATCTCAACTGCTTATCTAAGAGACAACAATTTAAAATGTCTATGAAATGCTAAAAATGTTATAAAATATTTTGGAAATTCTAATAATTTGTTGACGAAAATATCAACTATAATAATATAGTATATGTTGTGAATTACAACTAAAAAGCTAAATCAATTGGGTCATTACGTAATACTCGTTTTTTCGTTATTTACTTTTTAATTTTTTCCAATAATTTTGAAAAATTCTGTATAGTTATTGATAATTTGATAATTAGTTCGACTGTATACCTAATCACTAGCCTAAATATCACATACCTATGTTTTATACTTCGAGTAAAATCATTATTATTGAACGCTATCACATTCATGGAATAAAAGGCTAACCTGGAATAATTCATTAACTACTAGTTCAAATTTTGATTTAGGTGGGTTAACATTTTTATAGTAAGTATCTGATCAGCAATTTGTATATATATATTGTTGAAAGGGTGGTTCTCGCATTTAAATAATAGCCTATAGCGTTTACTCTTTGATTAAACTCATTATTTCCCAGAATTTGAATAATTGCATTATTGTAGGATACAAGGTTGAGATCATCATCGGTAAATCACTAAATCCCTCTGAATATATTATAATGTGTTATATATCTTATATATTGTACCTATTATAAAAACACCGATATTATATGTATAAAATAAATAGTATTGGTTGAATTAACAATTGATCGTTATAATTGTTACGTTGTACCTATCTGTCACACTCACATTATTCAGATACATTTTGTATACTTATCTATAGCTATTTTATAATACTCTCGCCACGTTTGTTTTAAATTATTTTTAGATTCTGAATGGAACGAGGAATGTATTGATTTTACAATGATGTGTGTTTTTTAATTTTCTAATATTTATAAAAAATTAATTCAAGATATCTTATAAGTTTCTCAAACTTTATCAACAAAAAAATTCAACCGGAAATCAAATTAAATTTTTATGAGCGTCTAAAGTTCATATTTTTAGTTTTTACAACATAAGATATTGACTCGATTTCTCATGTATCGATTTTGTTATTTTGTTGTAATTCAAACACGAATAACTATAAATACATGAAAGTTTTACTGAATATTTAAATTCTCATTCTCTATACACCATAAAATGTTTAAAATATTTTTACTTGTTTTGAGCAGTTAACAGACAATTTCCATTTTAAATTTTTAAATTTTTTTTTTTTATATAAAAATCAATAAAATTGTATTTGTTGAGTGAAAAACCGTCAACATTTATTACAAAGCTCCTGATATATTGATTAAAAAACAGTTGAAAAATATTAAAATACATAGGCACAATTTGTTTATAAGCATTTAAAGTTCGAATTTTTACAACATTTACCAAAATTAAAATTAAAAAATGTTTTTTTAGTTAAAATGTATAACATTTTTAAATTGTATAGCTTAGGATTGAAAACTTATAACAAGGTTCCATGCAAATATGTTATTTTGTAACCAAAAAATCTCAAAAATATAAAAATTAAGGTTAAATCTCTAGCCATTTATAATTCAATTTACTTTTGAATTAGAAACAATATTACACACATTTGTTTTATAGTAATTACTCTTTTGTAACTTAATTTATTCATAATTTTATTACCTATAACACCATAAATAAAATAATATGTAGGTATATCATATTATATTATACATTTATTTTAGCAGTAAAAGTTAAACCTAAAATATTGTCATAATACTATACAATAAGAGTTCACCAAGCATGCTCATTTCTATTTTTTCCTTTAATTTTCAGAAAAATTATCCGCTAAATAATTTATAGTAGAAAAGTTTCTTATCTTTAATAAAAATAAAAAATCAAAGTAAGTAAAACTTAGAAAAAACATATTACAATACTAAATAGTAACAATTACTTATAAGTTACATCAAATCTAATTTATAATATACGATATATCAATTAATTGATTACTGATCCTGTTTAAAATCCGAACATTTTCCAATTCAAAACATAGGTTCCGATCTTGGTTTCTGGTCTTAAAAAAAAGTGTTCCGGTTCTATAACGCCAGATTCTGCCCTCCCCCCTCACGCATAAATGTGTGACGAAACGCCTAAAAACAACGACTTCAAATTTTTAATTTGATTTTTTTTGTTTATCTTGTTTTCAGTATCTGATGAAATGCATGATCACTAAACTACGACTAGTAATAATTTAAACGTTTTTATTTAGTCAATCTCTTAAACGTTTACTTTGTGACTCGTTAAAAACTAAATTGTGTTCTGTTATAATATACTTTACTGTTTCAGCTGAACGATAGCTGATGGTTCGTACAACAAAACTGGCATGGAAGCGGGGTTAAAGAAATACTGGTCAGAATGTTCTACGGAGAAGATCGAGACTATAAACGACAAGTGTTATACAGAAGGTAATACTACCATTCTTCTCTATCATGTTGTGACATAGGAATAATATATTAGTCGGTGGTAGACGGAGAAGTGTATGAACGAAGTTATGTTATAATTAATTATGTTATATTAATTATGAATAAACGTCTGTGTTACTGTGCTTTATTGATGATGTATTGAACATTTTTTTTTTTATTTCAAATAAATAATCTTTTCCTTAAGGAATAAGGACACAATAGGTTTATGTGGTTAGATTATAAATTAACAGGCTGCGGCTGATGTGAGAAGTCATCCACTAATGACACTCACTAATTGAATTTTTTTTTTATAAAATTTTTTAAACAAAACTGGTGCTCTGTCTTATGATTAGTTGATGGTAGGGAGGTTAATAAGTAGGTCACCACACATTTCCGTTTTAGACGTCTGGGTGGGTTTCCAGAAATAGAAGGGACTGCAAGATTACGTATTAACGGGTCGCTGTTGGATGTAAGACGATTGTGAAAGCGTTGATAATGAACTATAACTTCTTCGTGCACTAATTTCATTTTTAGATCGGAGTAGATAGTGTGGTTTGAGACGTAAGGAGGGGCATTTAAAAGTTTCCTGAGTGCAATGTTTTGAAAGGTTTGTATTTTATTTATGTTTGATTTTTTACATTTTTATGTATCGAACATAAATAAAAATTCCTAACCTACCTAATAAGACAGACCAAAAGTTAGGAAAATCATTTAGACGATCACAAACATCATAAAACGATCACAAACAAGAACTAATGAAAAAAAGCTCGCAATAAAATGTTCTCCTTAAAAGCTAGTGTACTATAAAAAGAATTAGTTAGGACGCATTTTTAATTCATTAAGTTATTAATTAATATATTTGAAAGATGCACAATCACTTATGTAAAACGAGTGATAATTTATAAAAAACCAAATTCACTTATTTTTAGAGGGTTAGGTTAATATTTTTCTTTTCTTTAAATACAACTTTAATAGTTCTAATAACTATATTGTTTACAAATTACTAACGTTCTTAACATTGAGTTAACTTTTCTTAACTTGAGTTCATTTTTCAAATAACTTGCCCACGGTCACATAAAAGTAACTAGTTGATCCAGAAGTTGAAAGTTAACTCAAAAGAATTACTTCCAGGCTCAAGCTTGACTTTTGAAATAAAAAATGCACAGCTTCCGTCAATGTTACATGATAAAATCATAAGTCATAATATTACCAATTATCATAATATTATATCTGATTGTTTTGCAATGAACGAATAAGTATGATTACATAATAATCTCTTTTGTAATCAACGACACAGAGTTTTATTTTCACGCATTTCACTCGTAAGTTGTTCAATTGAATTTAAAACTACAGATATTGTACGCGTATCTACACACAGGAACTCTGTTCATCACCACTAATTTCACTCTAATAATATACAGAAAGTCACATAGCTATTAAAGTTTATTTGTCTGTGACATTTTATTAGATATGTTTATAATTATATATAAATATTATATTTGTTACAGCTTTACTTGTGTTAAAGGAGGTAGTAGCGACGTGCAATTACTCATACACTGTGATGGCATGTTTGAACAAGAAGTTGAATCTCGACAAGTTAACTTGAAACTCGTAAGCGTCAAATGAATTGCCAACCATTATAGCTGATCCCGTGCACTCCGTTTCCCGTTAAATGTATCAACTCTGTATGAATCAAACTTTGTTCAATTCGTTATTTAATATTCGGTGTATGGTGTTCAAAATTTATCTTAACTTTTCCGTTGCCCAGAATAAAAATTCTGATTCGCAGCAGTACATTATATCAGGTAGGCAATCTACCTGTGGTAGATCGCGGACCCCGTCGTGCTGTTAGTACGTAAGTGTATGATTTAACTCTAAAGTATCAAAGTTATACCAAGTTTGTTGGTTTTACTTAATTCTACCTACGATGGATTAATATAATCAATTTACTTATACGAAATCCTATCCTAATCTAACCGTACCGATGAATAAAAAAAAACAAATTTAACCCTTTGTAAATTAACTTATATTCTTCCCAGAGGTCTAATCTACCCAAGAACATTAATTTATATATATATATCTAACTATATAAATACAGAGACTATAACTATACAGACTAAACTCTGGAACTACTTATCAGATCTTCTTGTATATTATATTATATGTATGTATATTGACAAAAAATAATAATACAAATCAACAAACATGACCGATTAACCAATAGCAACCTAAAATGTTCTTTCATATAAACCTTCTTCGTGAAATACTCTTTCGTTTAAAAAAAAAAATCAAAAAGATCTGATAAGTAGTTCCAGAGTTTAGCCTGTACAAAGATTTTCATTTCACGTTTTTATAGTTTGATATTATATTATAATTTATGTTTAAAAAGTAAAGCAAATAGTTTTTTTTTTTTATTATTATCATTAAAAACCCATGGCAACCATTTATAAACAAAAATTGTCATCTGAAATCTCAAAATTCCCGTCTTAGCAACTCCCAGGATTAATCCTTTCCCTTTTAAAATTAGCCTATCTTTTAAGTTCGGCCAAATTACACATATAGTAAAAATTTCATCATGATCGATCCAGTAGTTTCGGAGATTATCGCGAACATACATCGTGACACAAAATTTTTATATATACAGATATAGTTTCACAAAAGGCTAAAATTAATATTATAGAATGCATTTATAGTAATATTAGGTAATATAAAATGTCAGACTTTCTAAAGGGAAATTTCCAAAAAGATTTGAAGTTTAATAATTTTACTACAAAACCTAAACAACATTTTCATTTTTGATTCTGTGTTTTTCTTGGAAATGTCCTTTGTAGTACTAACATCACTAGTGCCGAGTTGTACAAAACATTTAAAGGATCAATAGTGAGCTAATGGTCCCTTAAATAATATTTAGTGGCCCAAGATTGGTCTTAACAAATTGTTTATGCAACCAAGCATAGGTATATTATATATAAACGATTTATTATTGATATTCTCATATTCTTGTTTTTTCTGTTTCCAGTTGAGCATGTTGAAGAGTTGACTGAGTGGACTGAAAACATAGTCAAGCGTAACTAAATATTATTTTCCATTTTAAAATCGATTTATTTCAACTGTCATGATAATTTTAATGCTCAAACACTTTATATTATACAATAAAGTACAATGTAAAGTATAATACCAAACATGTATATAGGGTTTTAAATATGAAATACTTCAATGATATTTTTTCTTATTTTAAACATGTTCGGTTATAGACGATTAGAAATAATATATTGATTATACACTTATAAATAAAGAAAAACATTATTTTTGTCGATTTATTATTTCATATTTATATATTCGATATTATGTAGTACTGAAAAATATTGTTGTATTTTACATTCTTATTATAGGCTGACAGACGATCTTCACTCAGAATCGATTTTCTAATACAATGATTTTATATCATTAAATTCAAATTTAACGCTGCAGCTGTCCGAGTACATGTTAATATACCCGTATTCGTGATATTTTTCAAGGGCGTCAATGGTCGGTCAGTCTTGGAAACAGCCATTTTTTGATCAGACACGTCAAGGCACTTCCTCTTTGGTGTTTTCTGTCGTATTCTTATCCAGAAGTTTTGATTCTATGAGTTATACCTAATTTTGATATCATATTTACCAAATGGTAAATCACACAAATTTACCTAACCAAACGTAACCATGAGATCGAAATATTTCAAGTTTTTTGTTGTTTGTTAACTGAATGCCTGATATCGTGTAAATAATTATGAAAATAAATATTATTTAATAGGTAAACGGAAATAGTGAAATTTGAATTGTGGTAACTCTGAACACCAGAACATTGCACTGTCAGAAGTCAATCATAATTCATTAATTCTATAAAAAGTACATAGGAGGAAATTTGTATAATGTAGGTATATTTATACAAATTTAATAACATAAAATTATAAACAGACGTTCAGGGGCGTTACCTGCAGTCCATAATCATGGGCCTATTTTTAAGGGGGGATGGGGGGAAATACCTCCTCTATCTTCTTCTTCGCCTTTTTTGCCAACTGGGGTCGACTACCATTGTGATATACCTCCATAGTGCTCTGTCCTCCCCAACCCTCCTTTATTCACTCCAGCTATTTTCATGTCATTCTTTATTTGTAACTATATTTTCCTTGGTCTTTACTTACTCTGAATCACCTTTCCTCATATAATTAGACATATCCACGCTGTAGAATATGTATGTAATTTATTTAAGATAATGTAAATTTACATGTACCGAATAATTTTTGCATGTACCAATTTACCAAGTGGTTATATTTAGTCTATACACTCAACTCATTAGTATAGACGTATAGTATAGTCTACCTAGGTATAAATATGTTTCTTTTATCAGTTTCCTCTTGGTTTCGGTCAATTATAATTGTCAAACATCAATTAAAACTTTTTAAAATGAAACACAATACATTTTTTTTTAATACACTGACTCAATATCTGATTTAAAACAATTAGGTAAATCGACGCTACCTATATTTGTTTTTGACAGGCCAAAGAAGGCGTTTTAAAAAAAAGCTGAATTCACACCTGCACCATCCCACAAATGATGCCCCTTTATTTAAAACGCAGTTGTAAGCACCATAACTGACATACTAACTTACTAAAATTGCATTCTATTTGAAAATTAATTCAGTATTAATAACTTTAAATTCAATTGGAACAAATAAAAACAAATTCAGAACTAAACAAAAGAAATATACTATTAAAATATAACTTTTAAAATGAAAACCCACTGGCTTGCTCGCAGTTGTATTTTCCCCAAATTCATAGCACCTTATAGCTTATTCGTTATCGTGCACTTGTGCGATTAAAAATGCTTGAACATAGTTCCTTTGTTCGCTTTTAAACGTTAATAAATATTGCTCGTAGTTGACGTCGTAATAAAATACTCGCATGCTGACTTCGTTTATCGATAACAACAAGGACATTATTAATATAAAGTATGGACAATGTACCGATATTGCCTACACAATGCGCCGGCTTACGGATATAAGACGTAATATTATTAATTTTAAGATTCTGAATTTAAAATATATCACTTGAAATAATTGTTGAAAGAAAATATGAAAAATATTGTTTTTTTTTAATTTAAATGTATAAATTAATTATAGCTATTAAAAATATCGATGATGAATAACTTATCAATCAAGGAATTGATAAATGTTTTGATAAATCAGTAACTATAACCACCAACACATTGTTAGGTTTCTTTTTTATTTCAGATTATTGGAACAATTGCTTTATTGGGAGAAAACAAAACGCTACCTATGTGTCCAAATAAAGTGGAGTCTACAACTATACCTACTTATATGTAAATAGATTATTGGCAGATTTTTAGCAAATATCATGAGTTATTATACGTGTAAATATATCAGAGATTTATAATATTATTACTTGGAAGAGGATTCGTATGCCCCAAAACAACCAAAAAATGCTTTAAAGTAACAAAAAAAATATATTGTAAAAAAAATCGGCTGCTGAAAATTCAGATTCTAATATGTAAAAAAACAATTAGGTATACGCTTTATAAACTAAACAAGGTTAGGTATATTTTTGGTTAGTTAAAGTAAAATAAATGAGAAATCCAATTTAATATATATATATATATAAATATATAAAAAGAATAAATTTTTTTTTTGGTTGTATAATGTTTTTATATATGAATTCCAAAATATTTTTTCCAACTAGCAAAATATAAAACTGTATAAAATGTTTATCCCATATAATATGATTTAATGTAAGGTACTTAATCAAAATAATGTATAATATACACATCGTTTTACTATTTTATACATATAGTAATTTACAGTTTCTTATTATATTATCATATTAAGTAAGACTATGTAATTTTAGTCGACTTGGCATAAAATAACGGCTTAGATACTTCACTAGAGTGTGTTCGGGGTATTATTCAATTGTTTTTGTAACATGTATTGTAATATTATTGTAAGTACAATTTATCATTTTATGCTTAAATAGAATGTATTGAAGGTATATTAAAACTGTTAAGTATAGGTTAGGTATAAATGTGTAATACAATTTAGTATTAAGGCTTAATTAGTAAGATTGAGACATAAAAACTAGGTTATGCGATACTATATAACTCAATATAAGTGATAGGATATGACAAATGTGGGTCCTTTAACGATGATCGCACGATGCGGTGACTGTTGGACACAAAAATAAAAAATGGATAAAAAATTACATTTCTTTTTAGCGATACTCATTAAAATTCCATGTGGTTTTTGGTATTGAACTCAAAATAAAAAAAACTGTAACACAATAGCCTAACAAGTATTATAGATGTACCTATATTATTATAAATATTAGATAAAATTTGTTTTTAAAGGCAGAGCAATATTTATGACGTTTATCTTGCAGGAGTACATAGGTTATTTTCTGAATATTTTCTTTATTCATTTAGGCACATGGTGCGTTTAATGACTTCGGTCACTTTGTATGGGTCACAGTTGTACACTGGTCTACGATCTTCTAAGTAACCCTTCTTCTCGTCAGCACAACCACGAGGAATACGAATACTGGCCCCACGGTTGGCCACGCCTAGAACAATAATAAGCTAGTTTTAACATTTTATTTTTTAAAGATGATAATGTCAACTTATTATCAAAAGTCACAACTCAGTATCGGAGGCCGAATTTAACCGATCGTTTTTACTTGTTTTTGAGTAAAAAATATTTTATCTTTTTAAATTGTATTATAGGTAGGTATGTTACAATTAAAAATAACTGTTAATAGTTTATGCAAATTATAAATTAAAAAAAAAAAAGTTCTATTATAGATTTAAAACAAAATTCCCATCAATCATGTACAAAATGATTCACCAATCATTCTCTTTTTTCTTCAATAATGTAGTTATTCAAAATATGATTTTTTGAATTTGTAAATATACCTACTTTAAGATGGTATTTTCAAATTCTTAAGATTTTATGTGCACCTACAACTAGAGTGTTCTGTGGCGATGGAAGAATTTTCGTTTTTGAAATGCAAACCCCTCATTTACTATAAATTATTTAGTGAATCATTTTTTTAAAAACCTAGGTACCTAATTCAAAATTTGAGCGAATAGTATGTCATACATTGAAATGTTTGTAATCTTCCGAATTTTGAATTAGATACATAAAAAAAATTTCAAACATTTTAAAATTTTGTCTTAAAGAAGTTATATTTAAAAATATCCAAAGTCATAATTTGAATAAGTAAATCATTATTAATTGAAAAATTGATGTGAGCATGCTTGTGAATCTCTTTGTATATTTGTTTATGTTTTTGTTATTGTATACAATAATTTGTTTAAACATTTTACTATAGCTGTTTAAATGAAACGTTTGTAAAATATTCTAAAACTATTTCAACTTCTGATGTTTGTATGTTTTTAGTGGTAGTACTAGGGGTAAAACTATAGTAGGTACTTCTGAGTACTAACCAGCCGAGAAATTTTGAACGGGAGAAGTTTCGTGTTTTCCAGTCAAACGAAGTTCATTATCTTTGCCTTCGGTGGGATCATACACCATAATATGTCTCATATGTTGTTTGGACAATTTTTCAATAGCGTTTTCGATTTCACTGTAACAGTTATTAATCATTCCATTAGAATTTTAAAACTCTTAAAAATATATTCTCAATTTAAAGTGTAACTTACATAATTCCATTGTTATCTCTCATAGCTTGAGTTGAGAAATTACAATGCACACCGGCACCATTCCAATCTCCCGGAACTGGTTTTGGATCAAGTGTTACCACAATTCCAAACTCTTCGGAAATACGGTGTAATATGAAACGAGCCATCCTTAAATTATCACCAATGCTAATACCTTCACATGTTCCAACTTGAAATTCCCACTGAAAATAAAGATTCATTTAACTATCTTACATAAAATATATAACAATAATATAAGACAATTAATTAGTCTTATATAAAATGCAAAAAGAGTACAGTTAATTATGGTAATAGATTTTAAAATTTCAGAAGAGGAAAATATCATATTATTTTCAAATATGGTGTTTCATAATATTGTATTCAAATTTCATATCGTAAAACTAAAATTGTCTTGAACGTAATACGTATTGGAATAATGATTGTTTACTGTTAAAAGAACCTAAAGGTCTTTAAAATGTGAAAAGTGTAAAATGTTTAATTTAAGTAACTATAATTAAGTATAAGAAACATTGAATTTAAAATGTAATGATATCTACAACATCATCACAGTACCATGATTTAATATCATCATAATACTATTAAATGTGTCATTATTAAAAACCATAACAAATATCTGTACTCATGTACTTATTATAATAATCAAAATTATACATAACAACAACATTCATACTTATTCTGTAATCAAATTACATTATGACATAACAATATCTAAAAATTACTATTAAAACCGAATTAATATCTGTACCTATGCACTTTAATATTAGACAAATTATGTACAAAACTATTAATAACCATATGGACATATAATATTTATGTATGCATAATGTCAATTATGCAAAAAATTGTTTTCATTATACCCATGTACCTATACAAAATAAACAATAACAATTGCATATGGAACAACGAGGTACAAAAGGTCAATACTACAATTAGTAGACCCCCCATTTCGATATTACGATCTGTCTGCTTCCATCAGCTAAGTCGGATCTCAGCAGCATAGTCTGTTCTCAAGGAGCAAACTGTCCTCTACAGTCTTGCACCATCTTTTCTTCGCTCAAATTGCATATATTTTAATAAATGTTCATTACAAAAAGAAGTTCAATGTTTTTTAATAGAAGACGGTCTAAAATTCGGTTCAAGTTCAAGCGATAACATTTACAACTAGGTACCCGAGACAATTTTTACTGAATCCAGTGAAGGTTAAACGGATTTTTTTACAATAAAATCTATGTATTTTATTTATATTCAAACAATTACCAGTAAAAAATTTGAACAGTATACGTTGACTGCTTTAGACAGCATTATATATTATATAATATTAGTACCTATTTGTATTAAAATATATGAACATTTTATACATATGCGTTGGCGAATAACGGTCGTCGATGTTTAATATTAATGAGTGTGTAAATTATATAGGTACCTGAGCTGGTATAACTTCTGCATTCTCTCCAGATATGTTGATTCCGGCGTACAGACATGCACGATAATGAGCCACCACTATGTCACGTCCGTACACTTTATCAGCGCCGACACCGCATTAGTACGGACCCTATACACTATAACACTGTGGGTTTATTGAATTTCAGTATTTACCATTGGGTCGCCAAGTGACTATATTATAATTTATAAATAGGGTTCGCATTTGAAGCCAAAATTCTTTTTTTAATAACAATAATAGAAAAATAATTGTCATTTAATGTGTTTCATTTAATACCTAAGATGATGCTTTTGCCTTTTTATAAATGCCTTTTTTGAGTTTAATTTTCAATTGATCTGAGAGTTTTATATAATTTTAACAAAGCTTTTAATTTTTATACATTCTAGTTAAATGAATCTAATTAAATTTTTAATCCATTTTGTAATTTCATTTTTTACATAAATTAAATGCATTTTTTTGCCTTTTTACATTTTAAATGATTTTTTTATTTGTTATATTGCCCTCAAATCTGAATTCTGTCTATAATGTACTGTGGCATAGCTGGTTACACCACATCCATCGACCGTCACGACGAATACATGAAACGTACCTGAGGACCTGGGTATCCAGTCTTTGACCATCCGAACAGTTGGCCGTCAGTGTCCAGTAATGTGTATTCTTGTTCGATACCAAACCACGGTTTTTGATCGGCTGCTTTAGTCATGGTCTCCAAAGCTGCTGTAAAAGATGTAATGACATTTCATATTATTATAGGAATGTCGACGTATTTTAATTATATATTCGATCACCTGGTGGTACCAAAATACATAATATATATGGTTAAATAATAACAGAAAAATCAATTTATATAGCAGAGTTGGTGATAAGGGTGGGTGGCCAGAGGATTTTTCCTCAACAAAATTTTAATTGGTTATTGTGAGAGGGCCGGGGGTACAAAGATGGAT
This sequence comes from Sitobion miscanthi, assembly GCA_008086715.1. Lineage (NCBI taxonomy): Eukaryota > Metazoa > Arthropoda > Insecta > Hemiptera > Aphididae > Sitobion > Sitobion miscanthi. Next base: position 17,570 of record SSSL01000214.1, read on the forward strand.
CGTCAGAAAATTTGTACAGTCGTTAAAAATAAGTGTTTCTTAAACAATAAAAAAAAACAATCATTTGTTTAGTACCAATATTCTATCTATTTAATTTTTTTTAATCAAAACGCAATAGACCGTATCAATTTTCCGTTTACCACAAAAATTTGATATTTCGCTCAGGTCGCAAATATTTGTAACGCCAAAATGTGTATAATTTTCAGAGAACTCTTGACTCATACGAATAAAAGACCGACAATCCTTTTTCTTTGAAAAATACTCGTAATAAACCTTATCTACCTACTGTTTTTCGAGTACACCATAAAACATTAATACGGAACTAGATATTACCTGATTTCAACACCTATTGAATGAGCATTTTTGAATTAATAAGTTCACATTTAAAAGCTTATGTGCTTGTACTACACTAGTATAAATTTCTCTTGTTTTTTGGATATTTCTTAAAAATCCAATCTCTATTTCTATTGCATCAGTATACAACAAATCTGAAATGTTACCATGTAATAACAAGGCACGGTTTATAACTTTTTGTAACAATGTTGGATGTTTCTAAAAAATAGAAAATAAAATGTCTTAAGTTGTTTCAATTAAATATTAAGTGAATATTGTTTAAGGGACAAGAAAAAGAATATATCGATTATCAATCCATTATTAAGTACTCTCACCGTTAGCAGGATAGGTATGAACGGAAATTGTTCTTGTGTATCGTTTAATAGAATATTATATAAACGTAAAACAGTTTGATATATATATATAATTTATTAATGTTATACTTAGGTAGTGATGTAATGTAAATAATTATTATCATAAAAATTATTTTTACTAACACTTTTCATCAGGAATTTGATAAATTTTGTCCAGAGTAATGGATCATAATTGAAATATTTAAGAGCCGCACGATAAAGGAGAATGATTCAGTTATTGTGAAGATTAATAAGTTCAAAAGTATTAGAATCTGGATTGATCTAATGCAGAAAATACATATTATAATAAAAAACAGATACTAAAATGTTAAAACTATTGTTGTTGGTTATTACCTTTTTAACTTGCTTGATAACAGATTTCAAAAAACTGATGAAATTAGTAAAATCTGACTTTCTTTTGTTTGGACGCATCACTCTATGCTCATGACTTTGTCGTTGATACATTATATAACTGTAAACAAAGGTATGGTAATATAAGCAATAAACATAAGTACCTACGCACAATTTACGTTTACATTATAAACCTAATATAATATTAATTAATAGTAGTAAGTATTTAATTGGCATTAAAGTTTTATAAAATATCACTATTTACCCCACATGATCATCGTCAAAGACGGAATTGAGTAATGGAAGTTCTAAATTCATATAATTCATCTTGCGTCTTCGTATTAATTCCGTCAATTTCCTATCCACACGCCACCCGATGATTACCATCAAATCTTTGAACACAATGGTAAAATCACCATAGATAATAAAGATGGGTTTATTTTATGATTTATGAGTTTTCTTATCTGAATACTTCTTCAAAACTTTCAACTTTCAACTTCTTCAACTACTAAAGAACAATTGACAAAATATTTTTGTTTCAAAGATATTTAATATATTTAAGATTAACACACATCTTTTCATTGGACAATAAGATGTTTTTTCAAATTGAAAACTTGTATTATTGTCAGTTAACAGCACTTTGAACATTGAAAAAGAACGTTAAACATCAACGGAATTTATAGGAGCATATTTAAAATATGCTAAATTACCAAGGCTCAAGATTTTAGGTATTCTGGCTATTGAAGTTTCTTCTCCCGATAAAATTTTTGAAATTTGAGTCACTATTTGTTAACTTTTATTTTTTTCTAAAACATCCATCTTTCCCACTGTACCAATATTCAATTTCAAAAAAAAACGCCTTCAATTATTTTTAGGTGCTGATCAAAATTTAAAATAATTTTTGGTTGTAAAAATAAATAAATGAAAACGTCGACTAAAAAATATTGATAAAATGATAAATTATTTAAAATATGCATCTTAAAGTATAAAATGGAAGAAATATTCCCTAAAAACAAAAAAAAAGCAAAATATGCATTTTTATGCACAAAAAATGTTTAAAACTAGCTTTGTGGAAGCATTAAACGTAACTGTTTCGCACTCTGATATTTTTATGACTGTGCAAAAATAATATTAAAATCCTACAAGTTCACTGTCCTAGTCATCACCTTTTAGAACATTAAAGGTACTTCGATTTTCTCCAACAGTATCTTTTCTGATAGGAAAATAGTTTATAATAGAAAATCTAGTTGGTACTTTGGGGGGGGTCAAAAGTAAAAATTTCTCAGTCATTTTCAAGTATGCCGTGAAAAACAGAATAAAAATTAAGGAAAAACTGGAATTTTTACTCAAAATCAATTTTCAACAAAATCAGTTTTGATTTTCGGTATAATTCCAAAAAAATGATCGTAGATACAGGAAATTTTGACTGAATGTTTATATTAGCAATTTCTATACACCATAACATTTTCAAATTATTTTGACTTATTTCGAGATGTTTACGGACATTTTCAGTTTCTAATTTTTTTGTTTTTTATTCTATAAATATTAATAAAATGTATTTGTTGGGTAAAAATGCGTGAAAGTTTAATACAAAGCTCCTGATTTATTTTTTCAATAGCAGTTGAAAAATATTAAAAATACATAGGCACAATTTTTTTTTATAAGCATTTAAAGTTCGGATTTTGACAAAATGTATTGAATTTAAAATTTAATAATTATTTTGTAGTAATAAATTTATAAGATTTTCTAAAACAAAATATGTAACCAAAATATCTCAATAATATAAAACACGGTTTATTTTTATAGTGATTTTATGTTCAAATTTGCACTACATTTATACATATTAAATAACTAAGAATAACGGTTTTTGTTATTTTGCTATAATATTATAATATTAATTCAACTTACCGGCTACCGTATTAATAATAACTAATAACAATATAAAATATCCACTCTGACAAACCAATTAAAATTGTTTTTCGTATACAACGATATAAGGTATATCATTGAATTCAAATTTAATACTATCCATTATACGGTGACTCACTTATACCCTACTGTACAGCAGAGCAAAATCCATTTACCCACCTTTTTAAATTGGAGACCTATGGGCTATGATTATTTACAATAACTAAAATATATTATAATATTATTATCGTAAAATATTAATTAAATTTGCGTGGGAAATGTAAGTTGTTAGGCATATCACACAGCTGTTGTAGATAGAAGCTATAGACGTCGTGCATCTAGGATAAAATTCTTCCACTACTCAATGTGTAGTATTAGTGAAGGGATATAATACAATTTTGATTGTTCTGTGACTGTATTAGGTACGTATTTAGTACGCTGTAATTTAAATTTGTTTATAGTAAAATACCTATGTACCTATGTGTCTAACATTATTTTGTCGGTAGTCGGTACTCGGTATTATTGTGATTTATTATACATGTTTGTTGTGGCACCATCATCTATGGCCGATATACCACGACCGTCGATGAACAAACAGTCACGAAAATGTATAAACATAAAAATAATACAGATAGGCTTGCGACAAAATATCGCGACTGGAAAATTCAAATGTGTTGACAGGTCTGGGTTTGGGCAGCTTTGGTCTATTGCATTGAACGAGTTAGCGGCAATTACATTTACCTACCTAACGGCATGTATGAAAAACAATTTTTTGACACTTTCGTTTTTTGTTTGCACAAAATATACTAAATTATTTCATCAAACTACAGTATGACATCATGATATCATACAAAAACATTAATGAATCAATTGTTTAGGTATAAGCTTAATTATGATGATAATGATCGTTAATCTACTTACCAATGTTTACTATTTTATTACTACCTTCAAGGAGATTCCTCCCGGATTGTTAGTTCATATTTTATTTTTATGTTATCCCCTTCACTATTAGTCCACTATCTTTAAATGGCTTCAATGCCTTAGGGCATTTTATCCCAAATTATGATTTGTTAGGGCACTATTTTTTCTGATGTAACATGTTTTGGCACTATAGTATATACTAAGTAAATATTATCTATATTTATATGTATATGTAGTTTTTTTTATGTATGTGAACTGTAAAATACATTTACCGTTTTTATATAAGTTTATAAATTAGAATTCATATTCTAAGAACAAATTTATAGACTATCCAGTTTAAAAATGGTTAGGTTCATAGTTAAGGAGTGGCCAACCACCCTATTATATTGTTGAAATACCCAAGGCTCAAAAAATAGTTGAACCATATTTTAAAACTTTTTCTGTGATATTTGTTATCATTATATAATTATCTTTAACACCATGTTCTATGTAAATACAATAATAAAAAAAGAACAAAACAGCTTGAAATTTATCGCACAGGATACAATTCAATATTATTTTGAACAGCATGCTCAGAATAGAAAATATTTTTATATTGTATTTGTTGTGTTTAGTAAATATTTAGAATGCATTTGATGGGATACAATGCATCTATATTATAAAGTTGCATAGACCTGCATTCTTATTTCGCTATTTTTGAAGTTTATTAACTGCTTCGTGTAGATAGTACAAATTATAATATTTGTGGTGGTTAGTAGGTACTATTTATAATCTATGAATATACATACAACAATAAGTTTATAATATTATTATACTTATTCATTTTTTTTAAGGGGATGGGGAGGCAAAGCTGAGCATGCTTTATATACTTAATTATTGTTTTTTTGTTAAATTAAAGCCATAGACAATAATTAAAATATAATTTATTGTTCCAGTTACCCGAAATATTCCACACACACTACAGAAAATGATGAAACTCTAATAAAAACTGAATTGAAAATATTTTGATGATGGCATAATGTAATATGAATGTTTTTTACAATCTAACTTATCTCCACTGTGAATTCTTATGTAAGCTTTGCTAGGTTATCAAAACTCCCATAAAAAATCATACAATTCATACTGGAGATAAACCATATAAATGAGATATTTAAAATAAATCATTTTCTCAAGCATAACGTTTAAGTAGACCCAATATTATATACTACTGTTATAAATTTTATCATAAAAAATATATTATGTAATCAAGTATCAATAAATTGTCACTTTTGTCTCGTATATTTTTTGTATATTCTTCAACTTATGAAATTGGTTATTATTTAAAAAAATAATATCCATAATCTGGAATAATATTTTATTATTAAGCAATTGAACTGTCCTAAATAAGAAAAAATGTTTTATTTTAAAATGTATATTTTATAAAATACTAGCTGATCCTGTGCACTTTGATGTCCTTAAAAAATTACAACCCCTTTAAAAAATTGTGATTGTTCAAATCCTTTTGGATGTAACTCGCAGCAGTAAGTGCAATTCAGCCACCCAGGTAGGCAATCTGACTATGTCGGATCGCAGACATTGTGCGACAGCATATCAAGTAGACATGAATATCTAATATATAAAAATGTTGTGCTATAGTGTTGTTATTGAACTTCTCTGAAACGGCTTGACCGAAACTAATTTATGTTCTAATTATTTATAGGTATATAAATCTCTAATGAAATGGATCAATTATGATAGAGAAAATCTGAATAAACATTTACCAGACTTAATAGAATACTTTCGGTTACCAATTAATGTTTCCCATGAATTTTTTGAGTGTACTGTTGATTAAGAACCACTTTTTCCCACCAAATTTTACTTATGACAGTACGTTTTAATTAAAACACCATCTCCCTCTTTTGTTTAACATAATTACAAATCAGTGGAAAACTATACTAATAATTATTCCACTTAATAGTTATAATGAAACTTATTTACTCGATGATGGCTTGAGTAAAAAATATGTTTTAAACATGTAAAAAAAACTATATTTAAAAAACGTTTAAAACGTGGTTTTTTTTTGTTTTTAAGGTTTTATTTGTTTTTTTTTTTAAAAAAACAAGATTTTTGACAACCCTGCGTTTACCACTATACATTTTCCTTACACTTTTCATAAAAGCGTTTACGTTTGGCCTTCGGTATTGCGTATAATACATATTACCATAGTCATTATAATAATATGATAAACGATAAATATATAGGTAACACAAGTATTTACTAATTTTTAAATTTTGTATTAAAATTGTTTGATTTATCTCAAATACTCGTACCAATTATTTATTATAATTAATAACAAAAAATCTTAACAACGATTTAAGATTATTACTGCAGTTGGCTTCTGATAATATGACATAATATGGAACTACTAGGTAGTAACAATTAATAATGTTTTGCACTCTCAAACGGTGATAGGTATCACATAACAAACCGTAAATCTCCGATTATAGATATAGAAATATAAAATATGTTATTGGATTAGTTCTATATTTTGACATAATGTGAGCGCCAAGTTATCTTCGACATTTGTTTTATAAATCAATTTGAAAAAATTTCATCATTGTGCAATCGGTTAATATAACTTAAATGGTGGTCATAACCTATAACCAGGGTTGGGTAAGATACTTAAAGAAAAGTATCATGATACAGGATACATCATACATCATACATGCATATAGTGTATCTATAGAGTATGGATACAAGATACAAGATTCATTGTGAACGTAGAAAAGATACAAGATACATGATACTTTTGTATTTCTAAATTTATTTTATTAACTATTACATTTCATAATTATTTTACTGATAGTTGACACAGACACAGTCACACAGAAGAATGCAACAATGCAAAATGTACAACAATGCATTTGTTGTGTAAAAATACTTTAAAATTTAATACTAGGCTCCTGCTATATTTTTACAATGACTTACAACTATTATAACAACACTGTAGATATTAGTTACATGAAAATTTTACTGAATGTTTCTCTATACACCATACAAATTTAAAAATATTTTGTCTTTTTTTGATCTGTTTACGGACATTGTCAGTTTTCAATTTTTTTAGTTTTTTTTTCTATAAATATCAATAAAATTGTATTTGTTGGGTAAAAACGCGTGAAAATTTAATGCAAGGCTCCTGATATATTGTTACAATAGCAGTTGAAAAATATTAAAAATACATAAGCACAATTTTTTTTATAAGCATTTTAAGTTCAAAATTTGTCAACATTTATCAAGTTTAAAGGTTAATAATTATTTTGTAGTTAAAAATTTATGAAATTTTCTAAAACAAGGTTCCACGTAAGAAGGTTATTCTGTAACCAAAATGTCTCAAAAATATAAAACAAGCATTATATTATAAACGTTTTATTTTTAAAATCACAAAAAATTACTTAGAAAACGGATGTAGCCATTATTTATACTTAGATCACGCGCATAAGGATGGATTTTAATATATTAATTATATTATGTGTATCTAATTTATATTTTATATTCATTTATATATTTTTTTTAGGAAAATATAGTCAAACTACCATTTTAACAAACAAAAGTTGGCATACGTATTCAAACCGAGAACTTGTTAATATTTAAACAATCAACCACACTGAATAATGTAAATACTAAACAATTTTAAAAATGTTATTGATTCGTTTATTTTATATTTGTTGTGTCTATATTATTATACACGGTAATTATACTAGTCGAAGTATTACTTCAATTTTCAACTTTGAATTTGGATTCTGATGGCGAATTCGATCTAATTAGTAGGTACTTTTAAAAAGTAAAAATAAAAATTATCTAGTCGTAGCTTCAAAAGCATTGGGAAAAACTAAAAAACAAATAAACTAATACAAGATTAAATTTCATCCTGGATAAATTTAAATCTCACTGAATTTTGTTCCCACTCCGCTAGTTTTATTACGTAATTTTCATGGCGTCGGAGCGTTGAGTTTTGTTGTCACTTGTCGTTCGTTCGCGCCGAAATTGTGATCGTATAATATTTACATTGTAATGTTGTTATACATATTTTGTAATAATTATTACTAGGTACTTAATAATCTTGGATAACACTATATTTTTTTTACGCTGTTTGCAATTCGATTGGATTGAATTCGCTCGGTAGGTCTTAGAAGATCTTCGTGCTTCGGCGTATATATAATAGAATAATCTGTTATCTTCTGTTATCTATGCTTCGGCGTGTGCTGGCCTCGTATGTGATTTCGACATTTCGTTGCGTTTAATATTATATTTTGAGGTTTGAGTGATTCGATTCTAATGTCGCTATGATCTGTGACGTGTTGTACACAGTCAGTTATGTCGGCCGGTCGCAAGACTTCTGAGTAGTTTTCCGACGAACGTAAACATGACTGACGACTGTGACCGACAGCTCCCAAACGAAATACCTGTAGCTCAATTGGTGCTCACTACCAATACTGAAACATCATCTATTATAAGACTAACGGAAAAGCAATTTGTTCAAGTATGTATAGGTAGTTAATAGTTTTTTCATATACATACAGCCTAGGCATTCGCTCTCCGCGCTCTCTCAGACAAATAAAATCAAAAACATCCTTTGACGACACTCGACGCTGTTTATTATTTAAGATTTAAGTGACTGTGGATATGAACTAAAACTAAATCATATATGCAAGTACCTAGGTACATGTTAAATAAAACGGAAGCAACAAATGTCAGTGTATGTCAGCTTAAAATTTAAAATATCGTAAAAAACTAACGATAGTGATCTAACAAAGATAATGTTCCTACCTAAATATTTGATAATATGGCTATTCAATCTAATATCAAAACTAACAGTGCACTATTGAAATTAGTGAACAAAAATTTGCTGTCGTACGTGTGTAAAACGGACACAATACATGCGAGTACAACGGCCTCTTAAGTTTCATAAATTCGTAATATTAAATATGATAAATTAGTTTCTTCTATATAAGTAATAAACTAAAATTAGATACAACTCTCAACTGTATAGGATCGGAGGTCTGTATCTTAGAAAGTGCATTCACATTAAAAAGCAAAAATGCAGTTTAAAAGACTGTCAAGCTGACTGTGACATTTATAAACTATTTAATTTTATGATATCTCAATTATAAATTATTTTAATAACTCATCATTGTGAGATTATTGCTCTGACGCCAGTGAACCGTACGGTTCAATAGATAGTCAGAAACACTGTGTGCGTGTATTCTTGTGATTATTTTTGGTGCAGCTATCTTGGGTTAATATTTTTATCATATTTATATTTTGATTTTCTATTTGTAACACAACCCTTCTTATACTAAAGTAGGTATCTAGTTATCTAATTTTTGCTAGACTATATTATTTTTGGTTTGTACTTTACTATGATGATTGATTCATTAAATTTATTACATTGTCGGTAAATAACTATTATAGTATTATATAGTAAAATGTTTAATGTATAATATATTTCTATTAATATTCTTAATATTCTATTAATTATTGTTAAGTCAGTTATCATTTATAACTTAGAAAATTACATTATTTTTTTCTAGATATGATGTGTGTCTGTTTTCTTTGTGATACAAAATTGTACGGTGAACGTACACGAGTGTGTACAAGCATTACACCACATAGTAAAATACCATACCCAGAAAAAATTGCTGAGCTTATAGAAGATGAAGTTGTGATTATTGTAACTCCTGCTGAACATATTTGCAAGAACTGTACTTCACTTTTGACTCATATAGACAAGTTGGAAAATGATCTGAAACTCATTAAAAATGCAATATTGTCATATATACAAAAGAAATATGAATTATTGCCTCCTGATCAGATTGTTAAGGGTGTTGAGGTAAGGATAGAACCTAATTAGAAACAAGGTACATGATATTAGGTTGTTATATAAAAAAATTACTTATAACTTTTATTAAGATTGACAATAGACACTTAAAGGCAGAAGAACAAATGGAAAAAGATCAGCATAAAGTACCTAGTGGTCTGACAGTAGGAGTTTCTCCTACTGTAACTACTGCTGTCATAGTTACTCCAGTCCAAACTCCATTAAAATTATTAAAAACGCAACAGCAGCAGCAGCAACAACAACACCAACCACAACAACAAAACTATCAACAACAACAACAACAACAACAACCAACCAACACAACAATAAAGCGCTAACAAAATGAAAATATACAAGTGCGGCTTTTGTACATTCCAATCGAAAGAGCTTGGTCATGTTCGGTATGTACATTATTTAATATTATTTTAAAGTTATTAATTATACTTTAGTTTTAGATTCCACATGCACACTCATATGAACAAAAAGGAGGCTGAAAAAAATATTCTTAATCAATCAGCGGCTAAAGCATTAACTGCGGTAAGGATAAGAAAAAAATATGATCTTTCACTATATTTATTTAGTATAAGACCAATTAATATTTTTGCAGTACATATTTTAATTTAGTTAACACATTCATTAGTACTACATTTTCACTTAACAGTTTTCAATTATAATATATGTCAATGCTGTTAACTACACTAAATTGTCTTTTGCATCATTGAACGATGTTACTGCATTACTTAAACAAATTTTCACTATAAATATCCATAAGATCATAATTTAAAAATATATATTATTATAGTACTAATTTTTTTTTTATTGACTTTTAATCAGCCAAATCAACCTCAAATTAAGTAAATGAAAAATTAAATATTTTAACAAATTTTCTTGTCTGAATTACTTTATTTTATTTTTAGGAAAGAGAAATGGAAGATTCTCGTCTGGTTACAAACAAAGTTATGAAACTGAAACCATCCTAGACTCAAGAAAATAAAGCGGAGTTTCCTATGGACGTAGACAAAAATCAACAGGATGACATTAAAGGCACTGTCGACACGAATATGATGTTGAATGACAATGTCCCCACTGAAGGATCTGCAAATATTGAACAAGAAGAAGAAACTGAAAATGCAGGCAAAGGACAAGAAACTGAAAACTCTCAGGAAGATAAGACTGTGAAAGAAGACAAATCAAAAATAAAACCTGAGCCTGCACAAGAAGAAACCGCCGAAGAAGAAGATACAGTCAAGCCTGAACAGGTAAAAGCTGATCAAGAAACTCTAGACAGTGTTGAGAAAGAAGTTTATGAAGACAATGCAAATGTGGAAAACAAAACGAGAGACTTGGACATAGAATCAATGTTAGCTGCAATCCATAATGATAATCCTACTAACAGCGGGGATACATAAAATAAAGATTAAGATTTATACAACTTATTTAAAAGTCGGTAATCAATTTTATATTTATAAGCTGTCGTTTCATAATTTAAAGTTATTTTTCCATTAAGGTGAAATATAATATTTTCTAATAACTTTAAAGTGGCATAAATTAGAAGACTGTATTATTTATTAAAATAATAGAAATTAATCCTCTATTTTTTTTTATAAAATTATTAAGATAAGGAGTACATCTAAAAACAATATTAAAACAATTTGATCGATTTTGGATTACAATAAACAATTCTATTTAATTAATTACTTAAATGATACAATAGCTGGTGATAAGATTTAAATTACAAACATAACGTCGATGGGCGAATAATATGACATATCTCAAGAAAAATCGATTTAGCGTTTTATACATTAAAAAAGTGGGAAAAATAACACATGATTTGATCATAATATTAATACAATAATAATAATCTCCAAGATAATTAAAGACTTAATTGTAACTTCTACGTAACTTGATTGCATGTTATCAGTGTTCATGTTTTTGTCTTTCCTGAACATTTTACTTTTTTGAGATACGACGTATTACTTGCCAATTGATGATAATGCATTAATGTTAAAATTAATTGCCTAACAGTTGTAGTTAGTTTCTACTTACATACAAGTAATTTATTGTCCGATATTCGTGATTTATTCGTGATTTAAGCTATTGCATTTGTAAAATAAATATTTAATACTAATAATTATTTCATGATGAGCTACTATTCGGATTATTTTTAGACAAATACAAGGTCATACAAATATGCCTGAATCATTGTCATAGTTGCAATCATCTAAGCTTAATGAATAATTGTAAGAGGTAACTTTATAATAAGTTTACGTACTGTAGTGAATGTAGTAAAACTTAAATTTGTAGTAATATATAAAAAATTATTATTATGTCTAGTAATCCTTAATTTTTGTATATTATTTCCTAAATGTATAGCTTAGCTTATGATACAGAGAAGTATTCTTCTGCTCTGATCACTAATACTTTAAACATTAATTCAAACACATATTAATATCAATGTCATAGTTTTAATCAATTATTATGCGATATCATTAAATTATAGTTGCGTTCAGTAGTTAAGTACTAAAATTAAATACATAGTAATAAAAAAATAAAATCAAAAAAAAAATGTATTTATTAGTGTCTAGTATAATTCTTTATTTTTTTTTTATTATTTACAAAATATGTAAGTTAGCTTAAAATACTGAATAGTATTTTTGAAAGTCATGTCCAAATCGTTGTCATAGTTTAAATAATCATAGGTTAGTCAATGATTGTGTTAACATAACTAGATTTGCATATTGTGAAGTAATACAATTAAATGTGTAAGTAACATATAAAAAAATTTTAAAATATAAAATGTTAATGAAACATGTTTTAGGTTTTTGCATTTATGATATTAGCTTATTATTTGTATAAGCTATTACATCCTGAAAGTAAATATTTTATACTAATAAATATTTCATGGTTGTGTGATAATGTTCTGATTATTTTTATGAAAATATGCATGAATATTTGTCATAGTTTTAATAATCTATCAAGAAATTTAGGAGGTGGCATTCAATTATATTAGTCTACAGTAATAAAGAACTAAAAATTGAATACATACTAATCTAAAAAAATGTATTTTTTAGTATCTATCATAGTTCTTAATTTTTATTATTAGTTTCAAAATGTGTAAGTTAGCTTAGTATACTGAATAGTATTATCTAAGTAATGATGTTTGTTCATTATTTGTATGCTTTTGTGTACATCCTTAATATTTAAAATATTTACGAGTATTAAATTAGTATTCATGAATGCTATATACATTTTATCAAATATTTATTAAGACAAGTTCAGATTTATAAAATATGCATCTTTGTCATATTTTTAATAATCTTAGCTTTATCAATAATTTTACTAGGTAATATTAAATTCCATTAGTGTACACTGTACTGTAAATACCTGGTAATATAAAAAAAAAAAATGTTAAAATTAAAATACAAAAAAAAATTTACTGATTAGGATCTAGTTTAGTTCTTAATTTTTGTTTATTATTTTCAAAATGTGTAGGTTAGCTTAGTATACTGAATAGTATTCTTCAAGTACTGGCATATATTACTTTTGAAATTTTTTCAAACGCATTTAAATATGCTTGAATTGTTGTAAAATTTACTGTCAAATTAAAATATATATGTAATTTGTAAAAAAAATTAAAATCTTAAAATAAGATAATATTAAATTTATTTGTTAGTAAATAACTATTTTTGTTCATTATTTTTAATTTATTATAAGTCTTTGTCAAAGTGTATAATTAATTTAACCTTCATTAGTAATTATGTAATGGTGGTAACTTAAATAGGTTTTTATATACATAACCTCTGTTTACATGTATTGGTTATAGCTTTTATAATATGATTTCTTTTTTTTACCTACTGTAGTAAGTAAAAGAAAATATACATTTGTACAATAATTCAAATCATAACTTTTACCGTTCAGTTATAGATTCCAAAATATATTGCAAAATATTTTTATTATAATTTTACATTTTGTATTTTATAAGTTTATGGTACCTGAATAAATTAATATTTGGAATTTGATTTAAATAAAATAAAAATAATTAGAAAATGCAAATTTTTTAGTTTTTTGTACTATGAAAAAACATTATTCAACATAAAGCAAATTTAAAAATATATTGTTAACAATCTAGTTTAAGAATTGTAAATAAATAATAATGTTTGTTGGTTTGTAATATTATATTATACTTATTTATACATCTTAATCATATTTCTTAAATATACTTCACTTTAATATTTTGAAATAACTTGTTTTTTGTTATATAACATTGTGTTTGTATTCTAAATAAAAATAAAATAATCAATTAAATACTGTTCATGATGGTCGGATGTCCGTCTAGATGTTTTGTAATCATAATTAACTGAAGAAGTCCTACTGTTAAGCGCTTCAAGCAACATTAAGTTGCTGATTGGCTCACTACTGGTTCGACAACAAATTATAAACTAGAGAGACTAGGTGTGTGGTGGTTGGTTACTACTGTCACAATCACTGTGCATCAATGTATCTTCCTGTTTTCCATCTTGATACCCAAAATTGTCGTTAGTTGATAAGACTTTTGTATATGTGATGTTTGAAAATTCGATGATGCAGAGTCATTAGGCAATGGCAGTTGTGGTGGGAAGACTATGCGCACGTTTGGTTTCTCTATGCGCCTTACTATCTGCCTTCCTGCTGTAATTGTTATTCCTCAATCACCTAATCAAAACAATAAAATATTTTAAACTATTGTATCAATAATTGATATTGTTTTTTTCATAATACCGGATCAGAAATTCGAACTCTAAAAAATTTTTGTTGTAGTAATTTACTACTGCTACTCTGTAAACTCTCTTAGTTATCTAATCTCTTATAGCACTTAAAATAACTGAAATATGTGCCATAATATGCCATACAAACATGAAAAAAGCATAAAAGTAAATTTTCTTGTGTTAACAATTAAAAAAAACTTATATTTATTAAATAATTATTTGTATGGAGAACTGACCAATGCTAAAATACGTATGACGGAATAAACTTGACAAAAGTATATAAATGCAACTGATAAGGTATAATGATAACTATAACTGTTCGATGAGCCAATACGCCTCGCTACATACAATATATAATAATATGAAATGTAAATGAGGGTATTTTTCTTATTAATTCACATAATGACAAAATATTTCTACTATTTTTCAGTCTACGTAAACAAGATTTATGAAAATAAAAAATAAATCATTTTATTGTGCACAGTAGAAAAAAATAAAATTAACACCAAAATTTGAAAAATAACACAAATCTTACTTAAAACATGCAAAAAATAGCAGTATAATATTCCATATTTGGAGTTTCTAGTGAATAAAAAAAAATGTATAGCTCACTGCTATTTTTATCTGCATTATGATACAATTAGCAAATGCTATATAATCTGAGCTATGTTCATAAATTTTTCTACCTTAAACAAAAAAAAAGCTTGCACTGAAAAGACAAGGAAATTATTTTTTTTAATTAACAAATTCTCATCGAACGATTTTCTTTTTTTGTCGTAATTCAAATACGAATAACCATAGGCTTGACATTTTCACCAAATGTGTATTTATCATTTTCCGTGTATGATACAATTTTAAAAACATTTTGACTTGTTTTTAATATTATAGACATTTGAAATTTTCAATAGACTTCTTCGTTGGGTAGAACATCTTGAAAATGTATACAATGTTCCTAATAATGTGTTATATTAACAGTTTAAAAATATCAAAGATATACAATATATAGGTAGGCATGTTTATTTTTATAAGCATTTAAGACTTTAAGACGACTATGACGTCTTGTCTCCGTCTTACAACATAGCAAAAACTGTGGTTAGCGCGATACGCAACTATATTACCTCTGTATTTATAGTAGAATTACGAAACTTCCACAACGCATAGAGAAAAACTTATATAACGGAGACGCGGGTGTAACAACCTCTTAAAGTTCATATGTTGAAAAAATTCATCATAATAATGAACATTTGCATGCCTCCCATGGGGGAGTATGTTCGAACTTGCCGCCTGCACGACAACTGGTTCGCGAGACAGCCCGCCAGAAGCGCCTCGCGCGGCCCGCCGACTCCGGCCAAGTCGCCAGCGGCGACAAAAGTTCTTCTTTTCCGTACGCTCGAGTGTCTGGTCACGTCCGTCCTTTTGCTGCCGTTACGATCACCTCGTGGCGCTTCATTATTATACTCACTGTCTTAAGTGTCATTATTATATTTATTGTACGCTTTTGTCGCTCTAGGCCGTTTCGTCGTAACTTGTAGGTGTGATCACCTTGTGACCCTATCAATCCGTGCAACTATAATCGTTAAGTACGGTGTGTTAGTCAACGGTCGTGTCAACCACCGTGCTTGCGTTTCGCCTTTATCATCATCGTCAACGTTGTATCGACTATCGTCGAGTCGATGCCTTTTGCGAAAACATTATTCGTTGTCGCTTGTCCGCCGCCAATATTCACGCACGTAATAGTTCGTCGTGTAGTTTCGTCGGTTTATCGTCTGATTCCGACGTGCCAAAATTTGCGCCGCGACAGGCGAATCAAGCGTGTATTTTCACAGTCACACCATCGACATCGTCGCCGAAGCTGTTGCCGTCACCGCCGCCGCCGCCGCCGATACTCCATCCCGACCGGTATTATAATAATTATCATTTATTATTTTTGTTGTTTCGAGCTTGTGAAGGGACGTTTTCACCAGCCGTATTCATTATTCTATTTATACACTAGGCTATTATTATTAAACTGGTCTAGCGTTCTTTCATACTTTCGGTCACTCTAAACTCGTGAACAGCATATTTATTATTATTAGTCGTCCGGCAAAATGCTAGACAATAGCCGGTGACGCAACAATATCTATAAAGCAAAAATAATGCTAAAAGCAGTCGTTTGATTTAACAGTTTTCAAGTGCTCTCCTTCAAAGTAGTAAAACTGTTGCTTAGCCCCATTTGCTTTTTACCATTCGATGTGTAAACATATTTAAGGAATATATATTTTAAAAAGTTAATAAGTAATGATAAAAAATAGTGCACTTATTAAATAAATAATAATTACTTTCATTATTTTAGTAAGACTATCATATTGTTTAATAATGTGGAAATTAAATGCAGCCAAGCAGAAAATAATTAAAAAGGAACTACGCAAACGATGCATTTCAATATCTAGATTTTTGGTTTTATCAGATTATTTAATATAAATAATTTAATCACCAATTTTATGATAATTTTTTATTCTCGATTTCAGAAAGTGTCTGATTTATTGTTATACTAAAAAATATTGATCCCATATTTTTCAAATATTTATTTTTTAATGATTTAAAAGTACATTTTAATTTTAAAATAATGTATGGATTTTAAATACAATTTCATTACAAAAAATAAATATAACATTAAAAAAAGGTGGATGTCACTCTGCTGTATAGTAGGTGACAAGTGGGTCACTTTAATGGATGGTGTTAAATTTGAATTCAATGATATAATAATATCATTGTATAAGAAAAACAATTCTGAGCGAAAACGGTCAGTCAGCCTATGATATTACCAAGTAGGTATATTTGATAATATTATTGTGAATAAAGTAATTTATGTATTACCTATTTACGTGGAGCCTTGTTTTAATTTGAGCCGGGCCGGATCTTCAATTAGCACTAAAGTTACGGACCGGGGCGGGCTAGACTTTTCTTAAATAAAATCCGGGCCGGGCCGGACTATTTTTTGGACAAAAGTTCAGGATGTCATCATCTTCTTGATCACACACTAAACACTCATTCATAGATTTATCTCATTTTTGTCAAATAGATATCATTATTTTCAGAACTATTAAAATATATTTATCTACGTTTAACACATTAATCGACATTTTCCGATCCAAGAGAGAACTGCAGGTTATGTAGAACTATTTTTTGCTACTATAGATGCCTAAAAAGTTAATTAAATAAAGTATTCTCAAATTTTAATTTTTCTCAAATATATGTAGGGCTTACAATATAACTAAATGTATAAGAATATAATTAATACTTCACATATTATTTAACACTTTATTGTATGCAATAAAATGATAATTATTAACATTATAGAAATTAAAATTAAAAGAATAATCTTAAATTGTTTGATAATTAACAATCGATTTATTAAAATATTAAAGAGAAGTTATTAAATACTTTCTTATTAATAGCAATATTGTGCATATAAAAATGTTTTTTAGTTTATTAAGTTATGCATTTCAAATCTTTTTTTTAAGGTTTTTTTGCTCTTAAGTGTGATGTCTAACGTCAAAAACATCATACTCTTCATATTCACCTCTATAACCAATAAAAATGTCAAAACTTAAGAGTTTAGATGAATTAGTCAGTTTTATAATTCACTTTTAAAATATCAAATGGAATTATCAATTGGTCAGAATTATTAATTAAATGTAACTTCTTTGTCCCTGATTCATTGTTGTCAAACTATTCAATTAAATTGGTACTCTGTATATGCTATTTAATTCTAATAATCACTCAAAAGATTCGGATAGTTAGGTTAATGGCTCTTGTAAATAGGTTTAATGTTTATTTGTTCTGTAATACTAGGTAAGGTTGTATATTTTAATGTGTAAATAATCTAATTATGTCATTAAATAATAGTGTTTGATTATAATTACTTTTTTTTCTTTTTCACATTTTGTTTAATGTTTAATGTTTGATTATTTATGACTATGAATATATTATAAGATTTACTACTAAGCCTAAGTATAGCCCATTTAAATAAATAAGTATATTATTGGTATAATTGTAAAATGTAAGAGTTTTAAAAAAGGATATGATAATAAATATATAAATAATTGTTGTATTTGTATTTGTAAGGGCATGGCTGGTAGAGTATTGTCCTGCTGTCACCTGCGGGTATAACATGTATGAATTAAACTCAATAAATGACGGGTAAATTGCTGCTGTAATACAATGAACTTTAATGCCCATTTTTTTTATTTAAAAAAGATACCTTTTTTTATTAACAATTATGTTGATTGTATTGCCAAAATACAAAAATTTAAATAATAGATACAAATAGAAGATCTATTTGTATAATTTGTATTTAAAATTAGATGTAATGATAATATCCTGTATTATCCTACTCGTTCAATTGAAAATTGAAAATGTCTGTAAACAGCTCAAAACCAGTAAAAATATTTTGAAAATTTTAGCAAGTATAGGAATTGGTAAAATAAACACATGGCATAAATTTTAAGTTCCTACTGTTATTTTTTTCAGAATTTATGTTATTAAAAACGTTAGTTGTTCGGGAATCAATCCTTTTGTAAAACTAGAACAGTTTAGGAAAAACGGTAGCCGAATGGGCTAATAGTGTAAGGAGAACAAAATGTATGGTAAATATAGGTTAAAATAAAATAAAAAAAAGGCAGATTAATCAGACTGTAGAATCTAATTTTAAATTATATAATATTATTGTTTATACTGCTACATATAATTACTAATTGTTACACTGATCATCTGCTCAGAATCGTTGTTTATAGATGTAATCATTATATTATCATTGTATTATCATGGTATTTGTACCCTTTAACCCTTAACTAGTGGGTGACATTTCATAAATTTTTAGCTATAAAATAATCATTACATTTTAAATTTGATAAGTTTTGTCAAAATTTGATCTTTAAATGCTTATAAAAAAAAATTGTGCCTATGTATTTTTGATATTTTTCAACTACTATTGTAACAATATATCAGGAGCCTTGCATTGAATTTTCACGCTTTTTTTCTCAACAAATAAAATATTATTCATATTTATAGAAAAAAAAACTAAAAAAATTGAAAACTGACAATGTCCGTAAAAAGCTCGAAAAGATTCAAATTATTTTCAAAATTTTAACGCGTATAGAAAATGCTGATATAAACATTCAGTGAAATTTTCAAGTATTTATAGTCATACGTTTTTTAATTACAACAAAACAAGAAAATCGTTACACGAGAAATCGAGTGAATATCAAATGTTGTAAAAATATGAATTTCAAACGCTCATAAAAATTTAATTTGATTTGCTTGTAGAAATTTTTTTTTTGTTGATAAAGGTAGACAAACTTATGGGTAATCTTGTATTACATTTTCAAATCTTAGATTTAAAAAGAAAAATTTTTATGAATTCTCAACTCAAAATAATTTGTTAATTTTCGTGAATTTTCGTATTTTGTCAACATTTGAACTTTAAATGCTTATAAATAAAAACTGTGACTAAGGATTTTTAATTTTTTTCATCTGCCTTTGAAACAATAACCTACGAGCCTTCTTTTAAATTTTCAAGCTTTTTTACTCAACAGATAAAATTTTATTGATATTTATAGAAAAAAAAAACTAAAAAAATTGAAAACTGGCAATGTCCGTAAACAGCTCAAAAAGAGTCAAATTATTTTCAAAATTTTATGGTGTATAGAAAATGAAAATATAAACAACCATTGAAAATTTCATGTATCTACGGTCATTTTTTTTTGAGTTGCACCAAAAACCAAAATCGATTTTCTCGAAAACAGATTTTAAGTAAAAATTCCCGTTTTTCCTTAATTTTTCTTTTGTTTTTCTTGGCGCTCTTGAAAATTACTGGGATTTTAAATTTTGACCTCCCCATTGCACCAACGATATTCACTTTCCAATCGAAAAAGATACTAAAGTTGAAAATCGAAGCATTATTTCGACTACTTATTGTGTACACAGACACAAAAAAAAATAAAAAAAAATTATAAAAACACACATCATTGTAAAATCAATACATTCATCGTTCCACTCAGAATCTAAAATGAATGTTTGTGTGTATATTAGACCTCTGGGAAGAAGATAGGCTAATTTAAAAAGTGTGAAATTTGTTTTTTTTTTATTAATCGGATTTTAATACGGTTGCGTCAGGCTTTTCTATTAATTGATTATATTAATCCTCCGTTGGTGGAACTAAGACGTAAAAATGACAAACTTGGTACAATTTTGGTACTTTAGGGTTAAATCATACACTTACGTACAAACAGCACGGGGTCCGCGATCTACCACAGGTAGATTGCCTACTTGATAATAGGTATACCTACTGCTGCGAATCAGAATTTTTATTCCGGGCAACAGAAAAGTTAAGATAAATTTTGAACACCATACACCATATACTGAATATTAAATAACGAATTGAACAAAGTTTGAGTCATATAGAATTGGTACATTTAACGGGCAACGAAGTGCCAGCGGGATCTGCTAGTTTATTATAAAAATAAAAAATAAAAACTAAAAATACTGTAATAATACACTATCCTGTCTTAGGACCGAAGAGACGATGGACAAACTTTCACCAACTCTGACATACTCCACCCCTCTTGACTTATTCGCTTTTTATTAGTGAAAATAGTTATTTCTGTACTTGTGAGTTTTTCTATATTATGTGCGTATTAAATAAGACGTGATACCTGCCTATGTAATAAAAAAACTTAATGATATTTGTATGTCCAAATATATGTAATTTATATCTATATTTTTATTTCCGTAACTAATAGGACCAGTGCCGTACTAACTTTCATTGGTGCCCTTATAAATATTAAACATTTTTTTACCAAGAAACATGGTTTCGTAATTTGAGTAATACAGCATTACGGTTTATTGAATGGGTTTATCCATTATGAGGAGAATTTTTCTAGAATCGTAATAAGGCTGATTTTTGATATCGTAAGTCCAAGATCTTATGGCTAATTAACAAGTTTTTTTTACTTTTTATCGATTAATTAATTGATAAAAATATCGAAAATCGAGCAACTTAAAATTCTACATAAAATTCACCTCTACAACTTTTATAATAGTTATTTTTCGACGTTCTGTCAAGACTTCCACATCACGTCAATAAACCCCCATCCAATTTAGGATTTTGTCTGTAAATATTTTGTACTAGGATATTTTTACTTAGATTCTATACAATTAGTAAATTGAGATAGAAAAACCAGTGTCGTTAGCGCCTGTATAATTTAGATTAGCAAGATGTATGGTTCGGCGAACGTAATTTAATAAAACTATATTTAGTGAACCATTATCTAATCAATTTTGTATGAACAAGGCATTATAGTTTCAAAAAGAACTAAAAATAACGCCGAACTGTTAGGCTCCTTTGTGGTACATTAGGTATTAACGCATTTAAAATGTTATTATTCCGCTAAAGATCAGCATAATAAAATATTCTGATCTAGGCTTAGGCTAGAAGGCCCATATGTTGTTTTTCTTCCCTTTTTTACAAAAAAAAATATGCTTGTTCCAAGTTAACCTCAATTTTTGCAAAATTGGACAACTATTGTTTTATATAAAAAAATCATTTTGAACTACACATATTCTAACTTGGGACGGATGTATTGTTTTAAAAAAACAGCTTTTAAAAATTTTATAACACAGTTTATTTACCTATTTTAGATTAAATAATGAAATTAATTTTTTTTTCTTTTTAAGATTAATTAGTGACTTTTTTATTTATAATTAAATTTAAAATAAAATAAAACACAACTTGGCCAGTTTAAATTACTTTATAATACCAGATAGCTTAATTTTAAGGTATTTTTATTTTTTAAATGCAATCTACAATCTATACCACTTTGGCACAATAAGTAGAAGTGATACAGATTAGTTGTAAACAAATTATTTAAAAAAAAATACATCATATCATATCTTTAATAACATTTATACATAATACGTGCCATTTTTGAGGAAAGCAGCCACCCATTAGTAACACTTTAATAATTTTAAGGTATAAAATTATTTATAAGTACATTAAAGTACCTAAAATGTATAAGTACATGAAAGTTACCATAAAAACTGTTTTTTTTCCAGAATTTCATGATAACAACAAAAATTACATATAATTAATAATATTGAATAATATTGTATATAATTCACGAGTAGTTGTTGCAACTAATGTTGGAACCCACATTTACATTCAACTAATAGCAAGCAATCGTACACTAAGTTTTAACATGGTTTTATAACTATATCATTTGTATTTAAGTTACCCATATGTCCCAAGTAAACCCATTTACGGTAACAGGAACACATGCTCTGGTGGCTGTTGAATGAATAGCTCGTCGACCATACTTGGTTTAAGCCTTTAAACTTTAAGATCTATGTCGTCGACGGTCAAAACCAAAGAACGAGTAGCGGCAAGTCAATGCGACCTTGGTACCATTGAATCTATTTTATCATCATATTTTCTGCGCACGCACGAAATCGAATTCCGTCATCGAAAATCCTCGACTACGTCTAGAACATCGGCGGCTTCGTAGCAATGATATATATTCATATATATTTTCTTTTTATATTTAAGATATGAACATTTAATACAATAATCTCCAAAAGTTTTTTACCGTTAACAAAAAAAAAATAATTAATTAAATGCTCCATTTTTTTAAATGCATTTAAAAATTGTAGTTCAAATTTTGACATAAAAATGCATGAATTCAAAAATTTAAACTTTTAAAATGAAATGTATTCATCAAAATCCCGAAAATGTGCTAAACATTTATAAAATATTAAATTTTTATAGACATTTTTATCGAAATTAAAATCGTAAAAATGTCAAATTGTTATTATTAATAAGTATTATTTAGATATTATAAATATTTTAAATTAAGATATCACAGGGAATGAGGACGCAATAAGCACCGATTAACTTGCGGCCACGTTCCAAATTTATATTTATACTGAGGTCATATATACTGGTGTATTTTGATAAAATATACACTATTAATATACTTAATATATAAATGATATTTTGTAATTCTTAAAAGCTTATTTAAATAACATTTTTATTTTTATTTATACTTATAGACATTTCTAATTTTATAAAATGGTTACGGGTCTGTTGGAATACTTATATCTAGGCCGGATCCTAGATTCTAGGATTCTTTATACATTATTAGTCTTGTTATTAGTGGAAATCAAAAAAAAGTTGAGCGTAAATCCACTTTAAATCATACATTCATACGTTCTGCGTGCGTTTCCAAAAATATATTAATTGATTTTAGAAATATTGAGGGTTATCAAAATATCAATAGTATGGAAAAATGCTACCTATGAAAATTAATTTTTGTATTTCTAATAATATGGTTTATTGAGCGGTTTGAGAGTAAAAACACCTACTATAAATATTATAGAAGAGAAGTTAATCTGTTCATCAAATAAGTAAAATTTTGATATTTTAATTACTAAACTTAATAATTAAAATTCAAAAAGTAAAATATATCAAATTTTAGAGCTAAATATTGGACATTGAAAATAAAATATTGAAAATCGACTCATTTATAACATACTTTGATTCAACTTCGATGATTATTAATTAATTTATTTTTAACTTGTTTATTATAAATGTATGTCAAAAGGCTTATAAAATATTTTGTATAGGAATGAGAGCAAAGCATTTGTGTGAATGATAGACAATTTAACTTATTAGCTTTTTTGAAGGTTTGCAGTGTTACTGGTAATTAATAATAGTAATTTGAAATAAATAATTTTTTTTTCGTGTTAATAGGTGTACTTTTAATTTTAAAAATAGTTCTTTTTCCCGTGTTTTATTTTTTTTAGGTTTTTTTTCCGATTACCGCATTTAACACCTACAGTACAGCAGAGCGATTACCTACCTACTAATGACTTTTTTTTCCTATTTTAAGAAATTAACTTTTAACTCAGCTTACATTTATTAATATTAAATAAATAAATTGAAAAACTTACTTCACATTTTTTCTAATTTTACTTTTGCTATTATTATGATTGATTAATTGTTTGTTAAAAACTATCTCTTTATATGTTAAAAACAAAAATAGTATGATTTTGTATTAAAGCATAGTTTAAATTCAATTCTTACCCTATAGTCTATCGTTATAATCTCTTTCATCAATAAATTTTCGTTTATACTTCCACTAAATACTTGATCACCAATAATCTCCTGTTTAATAATCCCATTAAATATTTCATCCTCACACCTAAAAGAAATTCAAAATAATAATTTTTTTATTATTAGATACATAGATAACTACTATGGAACTTAAATACAATTTCCAATTATATAATAAATATATTTTAAAAGCAACTAGTTAAGAAAATAAAATTCTGTCAAAATTTAGGTAAAAATTACATTTTGTATTATTACATTAAAAATAATTTGCTCACTTAGAATTGTGGGCAGTATGATTTATTGTTAATATTAACTGATCCATACTGTATTATGTCATCTTTATTTTTTTTAATTCCTGTAAAGATAATGCATTAAAATTAGGTAAGTTTATGTCAAACTTTGTATTTGGTTGTGGGAAGGGTTGCAAAGCGTGCAGTACTAGTACAGTATTATTCAGTTCGTATGTATATTTTTGAACTGATATAAATAGAATGAACACATCATAACCTGTATGTATTTAATATCTGATATGTCAAAACTCAGTATACTGACTATTTATTACCTGTTTTATTTACTTTTTAAATACATATTTACTATGGTTCAACAATTGATAACAGTAATAAATTATAATATAATTTTTAAATATTGGTAAATTTGGATATTTAAGTATATTTTATATTATTGCTATTAAAGTAATTTATTTTACTATTAGTAAAACAGTAGGTTGAATTCTTTTTTGCCAAGAACATTTCATTTAGTATACTTAAATAATTTCAAGTACCTACCCACGAAAAATATTTTTAAATTACAAAAAAATATAATAAGGAAATTATGAGAAATTTGATGAGTATCTAATGTCATAAAATTTTAACTTAAAACGCTCATAAAAAATCCAGATTGGATACTTTAGTTATTGCTGCATCAAACGAGTCTAGAGTGGTTTTAGAACTGTTACTGATCCAATACAAGAGTTGTCCGAGATATATCACATGGACTGAAATGTAACTCACACACACACATGATGTTATTAATATATTTTTACTATTTACTTCAGATAAATTGTTGATCCATTATTTATGAATGTTTGGATTTTTTAGTAATGTTAATAATTAACCTTTTTTATTTTTTTCATAATGTGAAAGACAGTTTATTGCACAATACCTCACCATATTTGTGTGTATTTTAAGATAAATATAGATTGAAATTAACACTTTAACAATTATTATAATAAATATTATGACTAAATAGGTAGGTATGATCACATCGGTCCATGTTCTCGTCTATTCTAGCCAGCACACCTACTGTAGTTCTCATTATTTCAATGGTTGTAATAATTTTGGCAACAATATTTTATAATATGTAAATATGACATGTTACTGTGTTGATACCATCACATACAACATACTTAGTACTTACATCTTTTTCTTTTATTTTTTTTTATTTAACTCAAGTGCTTTGTCTTATTTAAATTAAATTTTCTTTGTTGTCTGTTGACTAATTGACCTGTTAATATAGTACAAACATGCCAGTTTGCTACTTTATAAATTGCCTTAGTGGAAGTAGGAAGATCAAGTGGAATACTGTTGAACGACTTATTACACTCCATCGATTTCTGAAATACCCCATTTTCAGGAAGTTGTAGGCTCAACAAGCTCTTTCACGGTTAGAAAAAAAAATTTGTTTTGATTCAGGTTTGATATATAATCCCTTATATTTAATTATATATTTAACAAATATTTGTTTTTAAGCAATAATTTGTAGCTGTTTTTTGCTCTCTAAGTTTCCGCACATCTCAGTATGATGATATATGGACTGGTAAACGAAAGCTAAGAGAAGATGCTATTACATTAACTCCCCGGACAAAAGATAATTCTACCAACGTTGAAGTTATATGCACACCATCAGGAAATTTTTATGTGTAATATCATTTAAATAAAAATATTATTTTATAAAAAAGAGTAAAGATTAATAATTATTGTTTTTCAAATATTAGAGAATCATGCAATGATTTAATCTAATCAAGTTCTGGACTTTTGAATAGTCCGGTTTTAAAAGATTCTTTATCTAGGTATTCATAAAAAAATATATAATTAGTACCTACCTATATATTATTATATAATATTTATTACTAATATGTTTTATGATTACATAATATATAGTGTTTCTAGCCGTCCTGTGAAATGTCGAACCAGGTTATTTGATTGTGGTATGCCAGTAGACCATGAAGATTTAAGAATCGATAGTTTAGATGGTTTTGATGAGACATCTAAAACTGAAGTTGAAAAGTAATACTTTTTAAATATTGTTGTAAGATTTCATTTTAACTAGCATTTTAACTAGCATTTTAATAATTGTTTTATTGCTTATTCATATTTACATACATTTTTAACTACCTCCTTTGTTGTTTGTGTATTATTGCCGATGTTTTAATGAACTTAACTCAATAATAAAAACATATTTTTGTGATATTATAACAATTATATGTATTATATAGGTATGTTTAATTATTTGTTTGTCTTCTAAACTCCATTACATTATTTCTGCATGTATATACTTGTTTTTTTGTGTTTTTTAGTTAGTTGTCACAAGAGATTCATAGAAGAAATTCAATACATTAGTATTTATAATGAAAAAAACTTGTTCTTGGTTTGTATAGAATAGCTTTTTTTAAATAGCTCTTTCAATCAAGAAAATGTTTTTGACATTAAGCAATCATATCATTTTATCTAAAGAAAATTATTTTTATGACTATCTCAATAAAGAAAACTTATTTATTTATACTTATTATAAAATGTATAATCAATAATTATACTATAAAAATTTAATTTATTGAGATATTTTACTACATGATACATTTTTTTAATTCTTTTATTTGTTTTTATAAATATTGAATTCTCTATATTATATTATAAGTTATGGTTTGACCTTATGAACACCAGCCATAAATATGACAATGGTGTATCAAGTTATAAACTTGATATTTTAAATAAAAAAAAAACATTACTTCCATTTCAAAAAGGTTTTCTTAAAATCCAATTATGATGATAAATAGTTTATTTTTTTTATTACTTTTTATAATTTATTTAAGGAATAATAGTATCCAATACTTCATTAATGATGTTATGGGATGATATTACAACAAATAATGAAAATATTTCTTACTTATGTACAAGATAACTTAACCAAGACATAGTCAAACATTT
This sequence comes from Sitobion miscanthi, assembly GCA_008086715.1. Lineage (NCBI taxonomy): Eukaryota > Metazoa > Arthropoda > Insecta > Hemiptera > Aphididae > Sitobion > Sitobion miscanthi. The sequence goes on from SSSL01000214.1 coordinate 45,391, forward strand.
ATTCATTTATTTGAAAGGAATGACAGGTTCTGCTTTCAATTCCATAACGGTTCTTGATTTTAAATATTGGTAAGACATTTCAACTAAAATTTTACTAATTTTGATCTTGACTTTTCCATTTAAACTTATATTACATTTTAGTCTTTGCTGGTTTATTTTAGGAAAACACTCTGATGTAGTATTTACTGAAAATACTAACACAGGACCTATATTGGAAACAAATTTGTTGGATGAAACTTCTTGTTTAACTCGTCAACTTTTGATTTCATCAGAAATTTATAGATGTGATGAATTTAACAGGTCTACAGACCTAACAAAATTTGTCAGTGAATCAGGAGAAACATACCCTAAAATTCCAAAAGAAAGCATTGATTTACTTGATCAATATGAGTTGTCTATGAGTTATATGTTGCTGTGAAGACATTTAACTCATTTATTTTTTTGTATATAGTATAATATGTTACAATTCAATTGTATAAAAAATATTAATTTTCCATGCCTAGGTTTAAAATGATTCATTTTCTCAACTTGAGGTACAAGCAGCTCAGTATGTCGCTGGATACATTGCAAATTGTTTTGGCACTAAGTATCCTCAGTTCATTGCAAGTCCAAATGATAAACCATCTTGAATTGAGTTTATTTCTATAGGAAGTCCAACAATACCAAACTTAAATTTAATGGAATTATGTGTCAAACTATTGGAATTTGATTTCATTAAACTTAATGGGAATCATATATCTAATGAACAAAGGATCATGAAACAATTAATAGATACTATACTACCAATAGTTTCATTTTTAAATATTCCATTAGAAATTATTCAATGCTTGATAAGAACTCAGTCATTTATATGCCTCAACAACTTGAACTACACATTATTATAAAGCAAAAAGCCTACAATAAATAAAAAAACTTGACTTCATTTTTATATAAACAAAAACGTATGTTAATTAATTCAATTATAATATCAATAAAACATTATATACCTACCTTGAAATACTATAAAATATACTATTGTCTATTATAAATAATACATTTTTAGTTTGTCCATTTACTCATGTGATACACCATAATACACATAAGTCATAACAGAATATTTAACACTTAGGTAGTTAAATCATAAACACTACAAAACTAATAAATTATATGATTATAAGAAGATATAATTCAGAAAAAAAAAATAATAATTTTAAATTAATTTTTGAAATATAATCTAGTGTTGATAATATGAATAACCAATGAGAAGCCGAGAACCGAGAAACAGACATGGTCTGAAAGGGAATCTGCGTATTAGGAAAATGTGATCATACCTATCTATTTAGTCGTGATTAATATTCAACATAAACCTATTTTAAAAAGTTCAACATCAAATCGCCACCATCAAAGTAAAAAACGTAACTTAGTTTTTTCATTAATTTTTTTTTTTTAGATTGGTATTACTGTTTTTCTGTGGTTCCCGCACAGATATAATATATAATAACTAGATACCCTTAGATCATATACAATGGATGGAGCTACTTTAATCATTTGCTGTGTCCAACATAACCCCCCACTTATTAGTTATTTTATAGTGATTTTTGGCGAAACGCATGCGCAATAACTCGTTGTACCTTGAAATTAAATGGGTAGTAGGAGGTTATGTTGGACACAGCTCGGTATACGAGAAATACACACATAGCTCCACTCATTGTATATGATCTAAGTAGATACCCGACTTCTTCATATCAAGGCAGCCATTTTCAACTTCGAAAATGTTTACTAATCGTTAAAAAGGTAATATCATAAACAACAACATTTCATATCAAACAAGCCCTTAGCCAATCAAAACGATCAGAATTTGTAAACGTTACCAAAGTCACAAATGGCGTCGGGCATCATATTTTAATTATGTTGTTGTATATGGAGTCGGTGGGTTCCCGCGAAAACTGCAACTTATCGCATAGGACGCCTTTGTTCGATTTATGCTGTAATCATTTATTCATTATGGAAGTGTTCACTGTTATTCATTTTTTACGTCGTTAAAATAATATTTTTACAAGATTATATATATTATAAATATTATTTTATTGAAGCATACAATTTATAGTAACATTTTACTGGATTTACTGGATTTTTACGATTTCGTAAGTATTAAGTAGTAAGTGAATATATCATGAATAAATAAATTATAATATGTTATTTCGCCACGATAAATATACTTGGCCAGAATATATTTTATATTATATGGATATATGGAAATCTGAGGCTTTAGCTTATTATGCTGACGTCAGATATACAATCGTAATAGGTAGGTGACAGTGGTTAGTGAATCGTATTAAAATGCATGCATTGATATTATATTACCTTTAGATATATATATTATTGTATACAAAATTCGAATGTATTTTTTAAAACTATTGTATCTATTTGTATATAAGTCGTATATTATTGAATTCATATATATTCGATTAAGGAAAATTTGGTCTTAAAAAAACGTTACATAGTAATTATTCATAAGTTTTACCATTTAGATTATAATAATAAAAAAAGAATGAATTCCCTATGTTTTACATGTAAAAATTACATCCCTACTATCCGACACACGTTCTGACGGGTACAATAATTACGTACCATGTTTTTTGTTTCATCCGACTGTGTTCTGCGTTGTTTCTTTAATCTCCATGCCTTTAACCATGTCTATAACATGGTGATATCGATGTTCGAATGTCATCAATCAAATATAAGTACTGCAATAATATTTTAACTATTTACAATTTACAAGTTATCGCAGTAGCACTATTATTGTATGGTAGTACAGTAGATATTTAGTATCTTAGTTTATGGTAAGCATATAAAATCAATGATATAACAAACCACTGAAACCAGACAACCCTAGTTTATATGTTAATACTATAAACCATATTAGAGATACTTTCTAATTTATATTCAGTGATAGGTCCACTCACAAATAAATGTAGTGTTTGTTACTCGCATCTCTTTTAGGCTCTGTTTCAAGTTTCCATGAACTGATGGTCCTTTCAATGATTCTCTTTGTAAATTGTACTAAGATATGTATTTACTATTTGAGTAGGTACTTAACAACCGACCATGTAAAATATTTGAGTAAATTTATTTAAATATTATTTTAATAAAATATTTGGAAAGTATTTTAAATACTGTATTGAACGTATTTATATTTGAAATTTAAAAACTTTGATAAAAATTCTTTAAATGTTCAAAAAAATAGTTATTTGTCAATCGTCATGTGTCAGAATTTTTTTGATAGTAATTAAATTATTTTATTTATAATATTTGTTCACTCATAAATGTTGAGAGACTGTTGGTGATTTGTCATTCATGATTATTATAAATAAATAATAATATACCGTCTTCTGAGACGTCTATAGGAGCCCAATACACTTGTTAATTAATTAACATCAGTATTGAAAATTGAATACACCTCTTAAATTAATAATTTCTTATCTAATAAAACAATTAAATTAATTTCTGATTTTTATTAACAACTGTTTAATAACCTAATAATAGTATTTCTAAATTAATATAAAACAAGTTTTATTTATTTTTCAGCCTACGTTTAAGAAGGAGGAATAAAAAAGTCTAATAATACCTAGTTGAATTTAACATTACACTATTTTAAATTAGTAATTTCAAAACTTTTTGAATGTATGTATTTGTATCTATATTTAAATACAATTTTAAAGGTATATTTTACAAGACTGCTAACAACCCCAGAGTTAGATTTGTGACATAATTTGTGCATCTCCATCTGTGTAGAGAGTATACCATAAACACATTACCCATATAATGCTTTATTTGTTTATTTGTTTTTTTCATTTTTGATTTGTATTTTCTTGACTAGAGAACAAAAATGGCTTCATCAAGTAAAATTTCGGAACCAAATCATATTAGCGCCAAAGCATTGGAGAAACAGGGGCATCAACTCAGATGTATAAACAGGCTTTGTAAACATGGTGATAGCCTGAACAATGCGTTGGAATTAGTGTGTACTTACTATGGCGTTGATTACAAACCTGGAAAAATGGTAATTGGTACTATTCATAACAAATTGAATGTTACACATAGGTAGTTTGATTTAAATTATGATTGTTTGTTTAGGTTTGCATGATGTGTTTAATAAAATGTCTTAAACATTATAAATATCTCGAAATTAAATGGAAGGAGGGAAAATGTATTATGGATGCCAGATTTCCAAGTGATTCATCAGTTATTGATGATCCATCGGGCAAAGAAAAAGATGAAGCAGAAGAAGAAGAACCAAAGCCTAGTACTTCTAAGGTGGATTTACCTGTCGACCAAGATGTTAAAAATGGTATCAATAGTGCAATCATTCATTTTTTTAATAAAAACAAATATCTCTTTGAGCATCAAGTTAAATTATGCGACGACTTTATTAATGAAGGAATAAGACAATGTCAGGATGGAGCGGATGAACTTGATAAACTTTTTTCTAATTTAGAAAATGAAATGGCATCATTAAGAAATGAAATATTTGATCTATATCAACCAATTATAACGGGCTTAGAACCTGTTGAAATCAATGAGTTGGATGAGGAAAATATAGAAGAGGAACAAGAAGAAGTCCCAATGCCTTAAGAAAAAACAAATAAGTCTATGGAGAAAATCCAGACGCCTAAACAAGCCAAAAAGTTCAAGTAAAATAAATCTGATAAGGACGATAAATAATACACTCACCATAATATCTGTTTTTATATCACATATAAAAAAAAAATTTACAATTTTGTGTCACCTTCACAGTTATCAGTCCTCCTTATCGCCCTCCAAAACTGCTTTATAAAATGCAAATGTAAAACCTCGCTTAAACTATATTGCTTAAAAATAAACGACCAACTCAAATATTCAGATACATAAAACTACTTTGATAAAATTAGATTATGTAATATTATCGGTACACTGTATTTATATACTAGCTGTGAAAGTAATTGATTTTCCCCTTGTCGTATTTTGATAAAATATCTTTTGTACCCGAACATATAACTGTAAGGTTGAAAACTATTGTAACTTCCCTTTTATGTCAATATAAAAAAAGTATAAACAAATTAACACATTTATGGACAATATTGTAAAAATATACAGAAACTATCTGTAATTATATTTTTTAAATATTATAAATCTAATTATAAATTTGTTTTATGTTAACCATATATATCTAAAAAAGCATTTTAATGTAATAAATCATGGCAAATAAATCAAATACTTACATTGGTTTTTAGTATAATATTAAGTTGTGGTATTTAATGTACCTATTATATGACTAATAGCCACCCTTTTACCAGGGTCTAAAAATAATTTGTTAGGTTTCCACAGTTTTATAACTTATGCTGATCTGGTTATGGTAATGTAACTGTGTTTCGATGCATAGGTGTTCGCACGGGGTTATATATTATATTTATATTGTTATTATTAATACGATAACCAGATAAGTTGAACTATTATTCTTGTTTCATATTTGAATATAATAATATTATATTTAGAAGTTTAAAGTACCCACGAATAATATAATTTAAATAAAACTAAAATCTAAAATCATTCTTCTTTCCAAATTTGACCATAATATAACTGAAAAAACTGTGTTTTTATACTTTTATATTTTTGTTTACAAAATAAACTGTATTCTGATACAGGTACAATGATAATATATTTTATAAATTTTTAACTACAAAATCATTTTTAAATTTTAAGTTTTATAAATGTTATTAAAATTTGAACTTCTAATGTTTATAAAAAATTGTGACTATGTATTTTTAATATTTTTAAGCTACTATTGTAACAATATATCAGAAATCTTGTATTAAATTTGCACGCTTTTTGACTCAACAAATAAAATTTTATTGACATTTATAGAAAAAAAACTAAATAATTGAAAATTGAAAATGTAAATGCTAATTCAAGTTGAAGTAGTGTTACGAGATAGGGCTATAACTTATTGTATTTATTAAATCAGATTCTAAAACACAACTTAATAAAAAAAATTATATTTTTTTAAAATTTCATTGTGTACATGATAAATGATCATTTAAGTGATGTGGATTTTGGGTTGTTTCAAGTATCAACGATTAATATTTTTTGAATAATAACAAAATAACAAATATCGTTATTATAGGAATATATTAGGTTAGGTTAGGTATCAAGTTTGAAATTTACTTTTTTTTTAAATTCCTGCAACTAAAACTTACAAGGAATCTATAAATCTATTAGATTACATTTTGAGGACTTGGCTTTAAAAATTGGAAATTTTATGAATTTTAACTACCATATCCTTATAGTGCACATATTTTTGTAGTTTTGGCAATTTCGTAAAAATTTGTTATTTCAAACAATCATACAAAAAATGATGACTGTATATTTTTGATAATTTTAAATCAAAAACAACTTATGGGGTTTGTAGTACAACATTTTGTATTTTTTCATCTTAAAAATAAAAATTGTACAAACATAATTATACCTGAAAAAGACGAACATACAATATTTCCTAATTTATTGTCTAAGTCTAAGCCTTAAGTATTTTGAAATCATGTTAAGAGAATGCTACACAGACATTTGTTATCTCCATCTTACAAGTGCATAACATAGCAAATATTACGCTCAGTAGATCACATTTAAGTACGTTAGTTTAAAAATTAGAGTGAATTAATCGCTTAAAGGTAAGGTAATTTAGGCTATTTATTATATTTTAGTTTTAAAGCTAGTTATGTCTATTTGAAAATTGTAAATTGTTTGTACATCTTAAAATACTCATAACTCGCTTTAAATTTAAAACATAATAAAAAGTCTATGAAATTGCCTAGGTAATAATCTTATCCTTAAATTTTAGAAAGGTTCGCACTTTACACGCACTGCTCCGGTAGACGGTACGGTAATGATACGGATTTGTGTGGTAATTTTTACCGTCAGAGCTTGCACTGTGATCCAGTAACAATATGCGTTATCGGACGGTAATATATTGAACCGGAACGTTTTTAGGTATAACTAGCACATATTGCTGCGGTAGTGTGGTCGATGTATTAGACATGCATACAGGAATTTTGTGGTTCATACCCTCTAAAATAAATATGAATATTCCTCTCCCCTCTCAAATGTTTTAGGCTTTGTATGTTATACAACTAAAACATATATTTTAATTACCTATATTAAACTTGTACCAGAGTTATACATTATTATTAAATTATATATAACTTAAATTAATGATGTATTCAGACTCCAGTTCAACGGTGTAGAATTTTTAGCTTTAACAGCTTTATTGGAAAATGGTGATACATATTGTAAGTAATTTTAATAAGATATTTTGTATAATTATTGTATCTGACTATATTAATTAAATATAATAAACATAAAACATTGTTGATAATTGATAAAACATAATATTTTAGAGTATTTAACTAAATATGTTCTAAAAAGTATGAGTAATTAAAATCTAGTAGGTGCTTGTGAAAAATATTTTTCTGTTTTATGTGCTGTGATCATGAAAAGTACTAGACTAATAATATGTGAATTCATCAATTATAACTTTAAATTTTTAACATAATTAGAATTAAAATAAGTTATATTATTTTTAAAATAGTGAAAGAATTAATTCATAATATAATTTGGCTTCTGCCAGTTTTATACAAAATAATAAATTATTGATTATTATTATTATTATTATTATTAAAACAAAATAATTTGGTTTATGTGGGCAAGAGGGAAGCAGTCAATTAAATGTTGTAAATTACTACCCTATCGTGAAAAAAATTCTTCATAGTTTATATTTCCAAAATAAACAGTTGTATTATTTATTATTTTAAATTAACTGCAAATAATGAAAAATCCATTATATTCAATAGAGAATAATGATCTTTTTATGCTTAGTTTACTAAAATAAAGTCATTTTGACATATTTCCTTATAATTCTTAATTTATAATTATTTATTATAGGTTAAGAAATAAGTATTCAAAATATATTACTATGTTCTACATAATTTCTAAGAATATTAAATATTCTTTGTAAATTAATCATTTTATGTACCAACTATATTAAATGAAATCTAGATTCTATTGATTCTGTTAATAGTGGTTTATCATCACCATTATGTGTTGCAATATGGTATTTTGTTTCTATGGCCGAACCGAAGAACAATATTGGTCTTGGATGTTGAACTACACTGAAAAAAAATTATTATTATGATTTAGCAGTACAAATGGTTTTGTTAAATATATAAAATATTTAATATTTGAACAGAATGCCTGAAACTCAATAGAATTAAGCCAACTACAAATATTTTGTTACAAAACCACTCCTGCTACTTAGTATTTAAGTTTTTGAACTGGAAGTCTCCATTACTACAGGTAATGGTCGTCATACTACTTGATATAAAAATGTCCCAACAGTTGAAGTACAAATACCTATTTTATTTGGATTGGATAGTTTACACATTTATGCATTTAAACTATTACAAACTCTAAAAGATCTATAAACATATTTTGTATTGTTTTCTTTATAGATCTTAGTATAGACCATTATATCTATATTGCCATGGCGCAAACTCTAAATACTTTCAAGATTCGATTTCAAAAAATCAAAAAACCAAATAAGAAAAGCCGCATTTCTGCATGTTATCAAATACCGTAGATAAATACAATAGGTTGAATTAATTTTTGCAAAAAACATTGCATTTAAAAATGCATGGTGTGTATATTGTAACTCAATAAAATTATGAGTTAATTAATTATATTGTATTCCAATTTTCATTTTTTTAGTTTTTTATTCTATGAATGTAATTAAAGTTATATTTGTTGGGTTAAAATGCTTCAAAATGTAATACAAAGCTCCTCGCAAATTGTTGAAATATCAGTATAAAAATACATATTCAAGATTTTTTTTTAAAAACTTTTAAAGTTCAAATTTTGACGTAATTTATCAAATTAAAAATTAACAAATTATTTTGTTGTTATACATTTATAAAATGTTCAACTTGTATAGCAAAGGATTGAAATCTTACAACAAGGTTCCACATTGGAGGTTATTCTGTAACCAAAAAATTTAAAAAATATACATAAACGCAGTTTTTTTATAGTTATTTTAAGTTAAAATTTGGACGAAATTGCATATTAAATAACCAAGAATAATGATTTCAGTTGAGTTTTGCAATTTTATAATATTAATTCAAATTATCGTCAACCGTATTAATAATAAGTAATAACAATATAAATATAAGATAAAATATCTTAGACTGACAAACCGTTCCGCTCAGAATCGTTTTTCGTACCTATATTGCAATGATATTATTTATTAGGTAAAGGTATATCATTGGATTTAAATTTAATACCATCCATTACAGTCATCCATTACAGAGCCACTTGTAACCTACTGTACAGCAAAACGACATCCACTAACCCGCTTTTTTTTTTTTTGTTAATCGTTTTTTAATAATTGTAACATAATATCAAAAATAGATTGGGGAAAAATAGTTAATTTACGGGTGAATGTATCCAGTGTCAACCAAATTTAACTTCAAACGCTAATAAAAAATTAATTTGACTTTCTACCAAACTTTTTTTTATATTAAATGTAGAAAAACTTAAAAGAAATCTCGTATTCAATTTTCAAATCTAAAATATATTATATAGAAAATTGTTTACGATTTTCTAACTTAAAATAATTTGCAGATATTTATGTTATATGATGTTATAACATTAACACTTCCATTTAAATGCAATACCTACTCGACAACTATATAGGTACCTACTGTACGCTATACTTTACAGCCGAGCGGTACCCACTTGTCCACTATTTCAGCGGTTCCCAAACTATGATGTGTAGTGTGGTAAATAATGATTTTTTTAAATCAACAATAATCTCGCATATAGTTATATTGTACGGTTATACTTAATTCGGGGATTTTCGAAAAAGTCGCTACATCTAGCCAGCATTATCACGTTATCTATAACCCAATATATTATCGCGTCTACCGAACAATAAAAATATTTGTATATTTAAATACTATACATTTTTTATTTATTTTATATGCAATGGCGGTGGCGACGAGCGACGAATTGTTGAATGGAAAATGATCGTCGACGATGTGGTTGTCACGAACTTCGTCAATCGTCTTTAATACGGGGTCCTGTTATGTATCAGACTAGTAACTCAAGTACAACAACAACGCCGTAAATCAAAAACTGCATGCGTCTATTTAAAAATAAAGAGCAATATTTAGGCAATATTGTGATCTCTTCTCTTCCACCACCCTTGGCTTTTGTGTTAGTATAGCATGTTTGGGTACATAGCATTATTTTGAAAACGAAGATACAACTAAAATTTTTCATAAGTGCAGTATTATTACTGTGAAATTAACTGCCAAATTTAAAACCGATGATTTCAATAAATAGAGAGCATAATCATGATTAATTAGTTGAAGAAACCATTACTAAATAAACAGTCATATAAGCAGTGGCGTGTCCTACGGTATTTGTGTCATGTGTAAACAGGAATGAAACTTTTTCCGAAAAAAATGGAATTATAATAAAAGGACAATATTATTATAATAACTATTTAAATAATAAAACAATTTTATCGTTTTAATTGAGAAAATTAAATATTATAAATATGTATGAACGTTTTAAAATATCTATAAATTAATAATGTATAATATTATGTTTTATACAAACAGGTCTATACATTATAATATTGAGTGTTCATTAATTCATTTGAAATTCTATATAATATTTAGCCTCGGAATATTGCAATGATAAGTTGTTGAAAAAAATTCACATCAATTTTTAAGTAATATTTTAAAATTGTCTACGATTATGCCAAACTAAATTTTTGTGGAATTCAGTACCAATTTGTTGTAACTACACAATATATACTTTCGGATAATAGATATTCGACTGCACCGGCATAGATAATAAAGTAATGGATAGGCACTTATCAGACACTTATCGATGATCCAAGACTGGATAAAAAGTGAGGCGATTTTTATTATTATATATATATATATATAAGGTAATCAGTATAACTATAGGTATAACGGGTGTCACCGGTTTCCGCCAAAAATGACCTTATCGTTTTCCGCCAAATTAGAAAAACGTTATTCCTTTTTCCGCCAATTATAAATTATAGAATTTTAAAGTTTGGAAACCCTTACGTAAAGAATTAAGTCGCTATAATATATTGTATAGGTACGCATTATAGCGTTAAATAATTTTCCAGTTATTACTTATTATATAATAGTAATGATAATAGTGTACCGACAAAATAAGTCAAAAAATATAATTCTATCATAACACTTATTACGATTTTACCAGGGCCTTGCACCCAGATTAACAGGTTAACAGATTAACAGCATTTAAAACATTATAATTTAAAATTTATATAATACAGTTTATTAACTTATTTCAGATTTAACAATGAAATTAATTTTTTTTTTAGATTTATCAGTTACTTTTTTATCAGAATTAAATTTAAAATAAAATAAAACACGACTTGGTATGTTTAAATTACTATATAATACACCATAGTTTAATTTTAAGGTATAAAATTATACCTAGGTACTTAGGTATTAAATTGATAAGTACCTACATAAAAGTACATGATTAAGTTACTATAAAAACACTATTTTTTATATTGTATATAATTCACGAGTAGTTGTTGCAACTTTCAACTAATGTTGGAACCCACATTAACATTCAACCAATAACAAGTTATATTTAATAACGGAATTTTTTAACTTTTAATGAAACTTGTAAAACATAATACTAGGTATATTATATGTACATACATATTAGAAGTTATAAACTTATAAATAAATGGTCATGTACTCATTTGGGTAATTTTCATGAAAAATGAGGCAGTAAATATGTCTTCTGCGCCTATAATATATGGCTATATTATAGAATTTCTGGCCTCTGGCTTTTTCCTTAATTAATGCATAGATATCTTTAGGTACCTATTATACTAGATATCGAACATTTTTACATTTTACATGAAAAAAGTGAAGCCAATTTTTAATCTCATAGTATAGATATCTATGAATAAATGTAAAAAAGTTATTAATTAATCAGCTATCATCGACTAAATGATTTATTATTATCGCAGAATACTCCAAGGTTATTATCTAAAAACCTTGGAGAATACCACGATGTAAAGAAGATCTTCTCTACATCGTGGAAAATACTCTATTATCCAAGCTGATATCAGCTAGCGGACTATTTTTTTTTTATCACTAATTAGCTATTAACTACTTTATTTATATATTTACGTTATTTCACGGTTGTAACTTGTATATAATATTATTATATGCAACTACAACTTATGTTAGTTAAAATAGTAATTACAAATAAAGAATATTTTAGACTTAAAAAACATAATATTCTTACTACCTACATTAAACTTTTACATATAATACCTAGCTAGTAAATAAAATACTTTTATAAAGAATGAAAAGAAGATCATATTATAGTAGAATAATAATCATTAAGGTCATTAAAGTTCACACTTTTTTTAAAAGTTGAATTTTGATCGGAGTGACCCACAAAATAGGGCAATTTAAATTATAATAACATTGGACTATATATAGATATTTAAAAAAAATGCAATAAATTGAAATAAAAAAACTCAGTGTATTTATCGCAAATACAACATAATTCATTTAATATTCTAAAAAAATAATTTTTTACCTACTTTTCTATAAAAATGTCAACTTAAAATTAATATTTGATCTGGGCATAGTTATTAGTTAATGAGTTGTCTGAAGTCACCCCATGCTTTGTAATAATTAAGACGATTTAACACTACAATTTGAGATTAAATAACTTAACAATTTGCACATATATCTACCAATTAACACGGACATGCTAACGACTAGGTTACCGAAAACGCAATCAAATAATGTAATAATAATAATAATAATTATTATTATGTCTATTTGTTGTTGTGCTTCAGTTGTAGTTATCAGTTATATATTTTAAAAATTTAAAAACCTAATATTGTGCAGTATTTACCTCCTTAACATGTTATGGAGGCATATGTTATGTTCGTACATGCATGTACTATGACAACATTATATTATTGTCATCAAAATGGAAGTTATAATAGATATTAACATTTAACGTTGAGTATCAGTTTTCAACTTTTATTAAACGTGTTTTCCTAAATTATAAGATGACCAAAAAAACATGGTGTTGTCCGAAATCATTCCACATGTCCTAAGTCACCCAATTTCACGGTAGTCGTTAATACAAGAATCTTTGGTTCAGACCTTTTTAGGGGCCTTTTAAGAGAACCCCATGCAGACAAAGCCTGCGCACACCTGTGGCCTATGTTGAATAATATGATACGTATTTTTTTTTGTATTTAAATTCGTTACCTCTTGAAAACCGAACCATGATTAAACTTGATAATTCGTTATCATAATTTACGGAATATTTATCATTAATAAAGCCGTTTTCTTGCTTTGTTTTTTTTTTTTTTTTTTTGATATTTGGAAACTTATTCAAGTCTGGACAATTTTAATATTCGTACGAGGTACCTAACCTACATTTTAGTATTTCTTCGAATCAATACAAAAATAACAATTATTACAAGATACAGGTAAGAGGTTCAAATTTCACATCTTTTTGCGTGTTGCAATTTATTGTCCATCTCCGTGAGGTACCATCTTGGCCGCTTCCATCGCGTTAAATCCATCCACAGTTAACACTAAATAATATTTATTAATTTTCCAGATGTTTATATTCTGAGCAAATTTTATTGTTGAAGTATTATGAATGCAATCGTGCCTATTATCCAGTCTATGTATGTATTTAGTTTATATTGTTGTTTTTTGTTTTTCAGATTAAAACATTGAAGATTTTTTGACAAAGCTACCTAGTCGATTGCCAAAAAAATTAAACCTTTGGGGACTCGCTACATCGTAATCTTTATGACACTGTAAGTATCATAATATTATCCTTTCAATATATTTGATTATAGAATGTTATTAACTTTACATTGTTAGTAATGGATGATTCTAATACTAAAAACTTGTTTTTGAACCTAACCGTTCAATTATATCTATTACATAACTTGAATCTATTATATTTGATATTATGTCAATGTTTTTAATATTTATTTTATTTTTTGGTAGTATATTTATTTATAGTTAAAGGTTTTCTCTTTTTTCTTTTTTCTATGGGAAAAATTGTTTTGTATTTTCTAAGGTTATGAAAATATTAGGAAACTTAGGTTTATCATCATAATTGTCTTTTGTAATCAGATTTAATAACGATCAGTGGTTGATAATAGTCTGATTCTAAGTAAGCTATTTTGTTAGTATTTTTATTTTGATTAATAATTGTTTTATATTATTAAATTTGTTTTTAAATTTTAACGCTAGTCCCCGGGTCATTGTGAGACATTGCCAAGTTTTTGTCCAGTGAAAATATATCCCCGGTTACTTATAAATAGTCATACGCTTGCGTATCATTTGTATTATTGCTGAGTAAAAATTTTTGAGATTCTTACTCTGGTTCCAGACATTTATTTATTTTTTAAATATATAGTTTCAATTTCTGTTTCACTTATATCTAGTTTTTCTTAATAATGGCTAAAACTCCAATCTCCAGGAACATGTTCCAATTGCTTTATAGCATTATGAACTATTTTTAGGCTCTTGGTTTATGGTATTTTAGAAGTTTTTAATTTTGAAATAAATGCTAAAAATCCAAAATTAGTGGAAATAAATGCTAAATTGTTTTACCAATTTTTACTTTCTACAAGCTTAATATTTTTTTTAATTGCCATATTTTTTTTAATTGCAGCATAGAAATCTAAATTTAAAACAATATTTTTAATCTTTTCAATGTTATTTGAATTATATATTACAGCTGATAGCCACATACCCCTCCGAGTTGTAATAGGCAGGGTTAAAGTCGGATACATATCTTTAAATGTTTGTACACAACTTTGCACTTTCAAAAATGTATTTTTTGCATTGAAAACTAATGAATCAACCTCAGAAAATTGAAATCTAATTTTTTCTGCTACACGATGTAAAACTTGTTTAACTACTCCTGATCCGTCAACTTTTCCCTCATCTTTAACCTCTGATTTAAACTTATTTTCTTTAATCTTAAATGTTACAGATGTTTTTAATGAACTTGAAACAATTACTTATAAATCTAACCCGGGCCCTGATTTGATACCAAGTTTGTTTTTTTTTTTTAAATGCAAATTCGTTTTAACTATTCCTCTTTTATATTTATTTAATCTTTCTTTATCTATAGGTAATAGGTACTTTTCCATCAGTATGGAAAACAAGTTTTACTACACCAATCTTTAAGGGTGGTGATGTAACTAGTGTAACAAATTATCGTCCAATTTGTCTACTTTCAATTATTCCAAAAATCTTTGAATCTATTATATCAAAAAAAAATTACTCCATTAGTATGTGTTAATCAACATGGTTTTATTAGTGGAAAATCAACAACTTCTAATCATTTAATCTTTCAAAAATTCATATTAGATGCTTTTGGATCTCATTTGGCTCCTTTATTATTCTTATTATTTATTAATGATTTAAATTTTAAATATTCTAGTAAACTTCTCTTTGCCGATGATTTGAAATGATTTCGTAAAATAAATTCACAAAATGATGTATTATTATTACAAAATGATTTGAATGCTTTATCAGATTGGTGTACAAAATATAAACTACCATTAAATATTGATAAATGTAAAGTTATTTCATTCTCTAGAACTCGAGATCCACTTATAGTGCCTTATCACATTTACCAGTCTCCTTTGATACGTGTTCATGAAATCAGCGATTTGGGTGTAATATTTGATTTAACTCTTAAATTTAATAAACACTTATTACATACTGTTAGAAAATCGTCGATGATTTTAGGCTTTATTTTAAGAAATTGTAAAGATTTCACTAATCCAGTTGTTATTAAAACATTATATACTTCTCTAGTCCGATAAATATTAGAATACAACATTGTGGTTTGGTCACCATACTTAAATTATTATCAAATTCAATGCTTGGATAATATTCAAAACCGTTTCCTTAGATTCATGGCATTCAAATGTAATTTAACCCGTGTGCAACATTCTCTTTATCAACCACTATTAGATTTTTTTGACATTGCAAGCTTATCTGAGTGGAGGAAAATGTATGATATGAAATTTTTATTTAAGCTAGTTAATGGTTTTATCAATTGCCCAATTATTTTAGGCTCTCTCAATTTTAATGTCCCTCAATGCAGAACTTGGTCAACCACTATGTTTTATGTGTCCACACATAAAACAAATTATGCTTCAGCTTCTCCTATGAATAGGATAATGTCATTAACTAATGATATAAATGTCGATTTGTTTTACTTTAATTCCATTGAATCATTTAATATTGATATAAACAGACATTTTTATACTTAATATTATATTATTGTTTTACTTTTTGATTTGTTTGTATGTAATTGTTGAACTTCATTAAATTAATTATTGTAATTGGATCATACATGATCCGTTAAAATAAAAATAAATAAATAAATACATGTACTAGACAAGTTGAATGTACCATTCTTACATAAAATGTGTCCAACACTTTCCCCGTCTTACACGTATACGGTACAGTGTCCTTTTCTAAATACATTATTATGTATTATACCATACGGCCACAAAACACCCATTGCATTATTCAATAATTGACATATCGTGGGCCAAGAGTAAAAAGGTTCTATGTTTTTTTTTCAAAATTCACTTTTTAAATATTCCTTATAAGTTTTCAATGGCACATGTTTTAAGCTAAAAATTAGTTTGATATGAGTAATAATGAATGAGATACATAAAACAAAAAGGTTCTATGCCTTTAAAATTAACATATTCATTATTATTGAATGTATTAGATAAAACCTTTTTACTCTATATAACTTTTTTTGAGGATATAAAGATTCTATATTGAATAACAAAAACATTATTAAGAGTAAAATAGTCCCATCACTACAAATAACATAATAATATCAATATGTTGTAGTCAAAACAAGTGTTTCCCATCAATAGATAACACATACAATTATAAATATAGTTCAGTGATGATTTTCTTAAAATTAATATAAATTTAGCTGTATCAACTAAAAATAATCCAAAAATAACTAAAGAAACAATTCAAGATATAGAGTATTTTTACAAATGTATGTCCGAAGATGAAAATACGTTTTATACTAATTTGTTTCACAGACATAAAAAAATTTTAAAATAAAATATAATTCACACAAATTATTCTTAGCGTAGCTGAGTATCTTATGAGTTAAAAAAATAATTTTTTTAATTTTGATTCTATTATTTTTATTTTATTTTTATGAATTTATTATTAAATGTATTTAATGTTGCATCACAGTATTATATAGTAACATACATTTTATACTAATTTGTTTCACAAATATAAAGAAACTTTTAAATAAAAATAATACGCACAAATTATTCTTAGAATTACGTAGCTCAGTATCTAATAAGTTAAAAAAATATTGTTTTGAATTTTGATTCTATTATTATTATTTTTATTTTATTAAAATCTATCCTTTGTATAGAACCTTTTTACTCCAAACTGTTTTTTCGTTGTTTTTAATTTTTAAAGAATTAACTGAAATAGTGGGATGTTATATTTGCATGTTATATTATTATAGAAAACATGCTTGATTTTTTGATATCAATTATAAACAGTTATCCCTATATGATAAAAAGATATTTGACAACAAACCACGAAAATTAAATTTTTTAACATAGAATCTTTTTACTCTCAGCCCAAGATATAATTTTGTGGTTGCATTTATCTAATTCTTCGCAACATAATAAAAAATGGTTTAGATGGTTCAGTGCTCAATTTAAACCTAACCTACAATAACATTTGCGTACATTTAAATTCAGCGTCTGTGGTTTTATCCTTACCAACCCAAATATGTCCAAAAACATCGCGAAAACATGCGAATAAGTTGTTGACAGAAATTCATAAAAAAATTTCCTTACCTTATCTATTATTTAAAATTTAAAACAAAATTCCTCCTAAAAAAAGTTTTTTGTGATTTTACGTTCGTTTTTATAGTTGTTTTATGACAATTTCATGGATTTATTATTCGTTTGTAATATTGCATTTTGATATGAACTATCATTACGAATATTTTTGTTGGAATTAAAAAATAAATAATCTTAGATACTTAAAATGCTCACAACATTTTTATTTCATTATTTTCTAATCTTATAAATTTTTTATAAATTATTGAGATAGTATTATATGACCAATAAATCTAAAAAATATATAGGTGTAAGTTCCTACAAAGATTTTTTTATAGACATTTGACTTCTGTTTGGAGAAAATTAGATATTTAAACAAAGAATAACGATGCTAGTTGTTTTTCTTTGATTCACGTCATTATTCATGGGGATTTAGACTATTGGTATTTTATACTTTACTATACCTACATAATAACATTTAAAAAATATTTAAATTAATTTTAAGCTATTACCAATTTATTCCTTGAATCTATTCAGATGGTTCTATAGTAAGGTAGCATTGCCTAAAAAGTAAATTACAATAATGTGGTACTTTTCTTACATAATAATATAGGTAGGTACACAGTTATCATAATTACATATTAATATTATGATAAATGCAATGTTTTCAAAAAAAAATTAAATCAGCCTAGTGTAATACTAACAGCAAAATCTGTAGGTATAGGAACTTAAATACCAATATCAAAAAATGTATGGTTAAAATATATACTTTATATTCATTGACAAACCTCTGCTCAGAATCGTTTTTCGTAGACAATGATAAGTATGTTATTTAATAAATTAGTATTTTCCACCAAATATTTAAATAAGTATTTTCTATACATGGTATAAATTCAAAAATAATTACACATTTTGAGTATTTTATATTCTTAAAGACATGCAAAATTATCTATTTTTATTTCAATAATTGTCGTAAAGATCATTATTAAGACTAAAATTGATTCTGAAGTTAATCTGGTTTTGTCCATACTACATTAAGATTGTCGGTCTTTATTAATTTATAGTTTTGCTGTAAGGTTATATATTTAAAATTCATTGAGCTCAAATTATTCTCCATCCAGCGAGAGAATGCACTAAGGGTCAACAAAAATCTGATCAATCTGCAGGACATCCAGCAAAGTGGTTCCACTGGAAGGAAAAATTAGGTCTTATCCATCACTCTATAAGCACGGAGTTAGTGTGTTCTCTCGTTGAACCTCATCTGCATAGTCTTAATATTTTGTGGGTTTTCTGCAAATCTGTTTATTAGGTTAGAGTATTTTAGTGTCTGTTTTATTGCATTTTGTCATAGAATGAAACTCCATTTGAATCGAATTGTTATTACATAATTAATTTATTACTGAATTAACCTAATATTAATTAATGTTCTAAAATGTAAATATTTTTTTTTTTAGATTTTCTTCTAGAATATGCAACATTTGAAATTCAAAGTGGACATTTTATCAATGCTCAACAAATTTGTGAAGAATTAAAAAAGCATAAACCGAAAGACTTAAATGTTATATTACTTAATGCTGATTCATTTTTCAAGCAACAAAATTATGAAAAATCTATTAATTGTTTGGAAATAGCGAAAAATATTAATCTCAACTGTTTTAAAGTGTATAATAACTTAGGACTGATTCATTGGCTAAAATCTGAAATTGATTTAGCCAAACTTTACTTTTCTGTATCTTGCCAAATAGAACCTTTTTGTATTTATGCTTGGATGAATTATGCAGATGTGTTAGTTAAGACAAACGATCTAAAACTAGCTGAACTAGCGTATGAACGAGTTTTGTTATTAGATCCTAAATTATTAACCGCACGTAGTGAGTATGGCAATCTACTTTTACGTTTAAATGAAATAAAAAAAGCTAAAAAGCAATTTAAGATATTACAGAAAAGTGCGCCACATTTGCAAAAAAATTTGAATAGCTTGGGAAATGCATATTTTAAGACAGCTAAATTTAGTAAAGCTATTTCATATTATGAGAAAGTTTTGAAAGTAAATCCTAATATAAAAATAACTTTGAAGTATTTAGGACTTTCTTATCTCAAAGAATCAGAGTTCCATAAAGCATATACTGTATTTCAAAAAATATTGAATGTAAATCCAGAAGATTTTGAGATTTTAAGATATTTAGCCTTTGTTTTTTATTATGAAGATAAATTACGATTGTCTATTGAAACTTTCTTAAAGTGTTTGAAACTTCGGCCAAATAATGTAAATGTTAATTTTGAATTGGCTGTTATGTACCTACAAATCACAATTCAGAAGAAGCAGAACTCCATTGAAAAAATGTATCAAGTTCGATAACCAAAGAAAGGATGTATTTAAGCTTCTGTATAAAGTATACGCAAAGTCTAAAAAATATATAAATGCATCAGATGCTTGCATTTCATTGGGTGATTTATATATGGAAAGTAATGACTATGAAAATGCAAAAGATGTATATATTTCTGATATACAATTCAATCCTGAGAATGCAATTGGTCATTGGAAAGTTGGACTTGTTATGCATAAGCTGGGTCATTATAATATGGCTTTAGACAGGTATTATTATAGGTTTTATTGTTTAATTACATAGTAGTCATAAATGTTTGTCTTATAATAATTTACTGGTTATGTATGTTGACTTGGGATATTTAAGTTAAAACAATTTAAATTTTAGTAAAAAATTAATTATATCAATTTTATATTCTCTATTCTAGTTACTCATAATTTATAATTACACCTTATCTACTTATTCCCTCTGTTGACTTTTATTCTTGACTACTCTTGCACTTCATATTTATTTTGGGTACATTTTTTCCTTCCCTAGCTTAATATCTGTTTAATTTACATAATTTATTATTTTAAGTTTGTATATTTTGCGTTTAATTCCATATAATATGTCTATTGTCTGTTATTCCATCTCAACTTTAGAAGTCATGGTTAAATTTTGTACAAAAAAGTTGTATAACCTATGATAAGTGGCGTAACCTGGATGTATTTAAGGATTACACTATAAATTTCAAAATAAAAAATACCCTTACTTGAAAAACTGAAAACATATTATGTTGAGTTCGTAAATTTTATGCCAGTTGAACATTATTCAATTTATGTATTCTATATTAAAATTAAATCCAAGGCTAGGATACATAGTAAAATAAATACTACTTTTTCAATTGATTTTAATAAGAATAGTCAACAAACTAGAGGTGAAGGTGGAGATATCATTAATATTTTTTATATACACAGGCGGTAGTCTTGAAGTTTCGATACTTTTGCAGTTTTGACCATTTTTGGAAGATGAGTTGTTGTCGTGCTGAGCAAAAAGCAAACTGCGAATATCTCACCCACACGTCCCACGATGTGGCAGAAGGATGCAAAGTCAACTTTTAAAAAATCATCAAGTCGTCTAAACTAGTTTATACATAATTTTAAATTATATTATAATACTCTTTGCATTATATTATTATATTTTTTTTTCATTTTTTTTTTATTTTTAGTTATTCATTTAAAACTTTAAACAACATTACAAAAAATTTTTACACATAGTTTATGAAGGGTTTTTGTAAATAACACATTATGTTGTTTTTAATACCTAGTGATAATCAAAACACCGTCGTCACTTATACCAGCTGAATATTTAAAATCTAAAATGTTCATGATAATATAATGCATTCGATTATTTGAAGAAGAATAACAAACCATAATATGAACTAATGAAAGAATAAAAATTTCATAAAATTTCGTGTTACGGCGCGTTGTGTATGCAATATTAATGCATAACGGTCGTGGGGCAAAAAATTACGAAAG